>JAQQRF010000493.1:0-149780 GCA_030523145.1 Trissolcus brochymenae
AAAAAAAAAAAAAAAAAAATATATATATATATATATATATATATATATATATATATATATATATATATATATATTCATTTAAACAAATGTACCTACAAAACGACGGAATTTTAATTTGAGCTGAAAAGTATGATAAACACTTATGATATCAATACCAAATATAGCCAAATAAAACAACAATCGACTTTAATGAGGCATATTTTTATTTTTGTTTGTTTGTATTTTGTTGAATTATAATAATGTATGCTGCTTTTTTTACAAAAAAGAAGACATGTCCACGTTGTTTATTGATCCGGTACAGTTGAAACAAACGAATTTCACTGACCCTTTTTGCGAAAGTAAGAAAAGATGGAATCATACTATCAATCTTTTAAGCACGGCAGCGGTGTTTTAAAAGTACAGTCGGACTGGAAATGAACCATAACAAACATAACTGCTTAAACTGTATCTTTTGCTCGGTATACACTTTTTACTTGCGAAATGAACACCATTAGCTAAAGTGATACATTGATCTGGCACTGCACTGGGGAAGTTGAGTTCGTGCGCCTCGGATCTTCCAATAACACGTTGAGACAAATAAATAGTTAGAAAAACAACTACAAGACAATCAGATAAACTGGTGCACACGCCAGGCACGAAAAATCAACGCGGTTAAATTCAAGCCAACTCTTTAATTATGATTCATGAGCTCGGCCATTTTAGACGTGTCAGACAAAAATGAATTAATTCGACGCGCTATATAGGCGCTCTCTAATTCACTTAGAAATTGAGCAAATGAAATTTATTTGTTTTGGTTTTCCTTCTCTTTTCTTTTCCTTGAATCAACAAATTAATGTAATTTCTTTTTTCTTAAAATGAAAAATTAGAAATAACAAAATATAAAAACCAAGTGAAAAACGGTGACGGTATTTTTATATTTATTCTCGTGAATATAAAAAATTTATTTCGAATGCGTATACTTTTGAATATAAAATTTGGCTCCCTTATTCTTGTTTCCTTTCCATAAATATTGCTCGAGTCAAGTTCAGTTATATAAATATATGACTTCAAACATTTTTACACGTTATACGTTCGGATATGTGAATTGCATTTGGTTTACCGCCGCGTGTACAGTGTGAGTTGCACTTTCAAACACGGCAAACGCACTTATTTAATATACATGACTATAAATTTGATTGAAACGTAAGATGAGTTTAATTGTATGATTAATTATCAGAGGGAACTGATAATATTAAGGGCAAGCAAAGTAAAAGTGTATAAATTTTGCAAGTAGTTTTAAAAGTTATTAGTCGGTCTTTTACAGCCGCTCAAGGCGTAAATTTGCACATTATGAGATAAAGAACTCAATTAAAACAGTTGCAAAATTCATTGCGAAAACAGTGGAATAATAATGAGAAATTCGATATAGTTGGTAAGACGATAAATACAAGTATATATTGCGAGCGTTTGGGGCTTGTTTCGACCGCGACAGAAGATTCATTTCCCATGTGAACTATGGTTCAGTTGGTGTACTCCTTACCTTGCAGTGAAACAAGTACAACCTTGCGCACATATCCCTTACGTAACACAGTAAATCAAACCAGTATATCTTTGGTATACTCACGGACACTGTAGACCTCGAGACCGCGATATATACTTTGCAGCACCAAGATAATCTAAGATGATATCTAGTATCTGTAAACTTTTCGAATTTCGACGTAAGCATAAGGTAAATATTTTTTAGTTTTTTTTTTTTTTCTAACCCATCCCCTTCATCATCCCAGAAACGACGTGGACAAATTTTCAGCATTGATTTGCAACGAACAAACGCATCGTAAATAAATTGCAGACATAAATTTCCGCATTTTACGCCGCAATTTAAGTAAGAGGAAAATTGTGTTATTTACATAGAAATTGTGAGGCCATAAAAACTGGCAGTAACATTTTTGAATATTATTCGCGAATGAAATAAACTGAGAAATTGAATATGTTTATTTTGCTGAAGAAATGAGGTTTTTCCATCGAATTATTAAATCTCTTGTTCAGGTGTGTATAAATTTTTGAACTGTAAGAAGGAGGGAGGGGGGGGGAGTGGCAAAAAAAGTTGACCATAAATCTTGAAAGTTTGTTTAAGAATTTACAAGACTGATGCAATGTTGCGCGAGTATTAAAATCCAACTTTTAACTAGCCCACGCGAGAACGTCCTCAGAATATTACGTGTTTACTTTCAAGGCACCAAAATATACGCTCGTCGTCCGTTTAGACACATTTTTTTCTATTATATATAATTGCGCGTGCTCGCTGCCTTGATAATTTAAAGTTTAATTAGTCATGAAACATCTTATTAAGTTTTAAAAAAAAGTTTCCTGACAACATTGTTGTATTTAATGCTCGATAGTTGCACTTTATCAAATTTAATGAAGTAGCTGGCTACAATCAACCGTAAGAAAATGGGCCATTAATATCGTGTCTTATAAAGTATACATTCGGACGACTATATGCGAAACTGAGCAAAAATCAATAGTTTATCTCGAGGACTTAAAAGCTGTAACACACAGCGAAAAGTTTCATGAATACACATCTGCGATTGACACCGACATAGGTGCTCTATGCAAATGATACGAAATTATCTCGAAACTCATATATCACGTGCTTGAGCATCTATATATTATTTAATTCCTTGATAATTTAATTACCAAACGTTTTCATTAAACGAGTCAATATTTCCACTTACATTTCAAACTTGAGCTTCTGAGGGGTTCTTTTGTTTCTTCTTCACCTTCCCTTTCATGAAATATGTATTCATTTCTGTAAATTTCTTTGCTGTCTTTCACAATTGTCAGGAATAAGATATTTTCGTTTTCTTACGAAAAATCTACAATGATGGTTTTCTCATGTATACTCAGTACTTCAGCAAGGGAATGAAAAAAAGCTGTACAAATAACGTGGCAAAAGTTTAAATATAAAATTACTTTTTAGATTCATGACACGCACATACTTTCATTAAACTCTAATGCATTCTCATTTGTTTTTTTTTAATAAACAAAAATGATTGGAAACATCATTACTTGAATGTATTTTTGTTACTGTTGGAAAAACATAAAATGAATGTACAGAAAAGTAAGTTTGAAATTGAAAAACAGTCCATCTTGTCACGACAGTACCCTGAATAAAAAATGTCAAATGAAACTTGGAATACAATTTTTGAATTTTTTCACGTAAAATGTCTTTCGTACGATAAAACTGCACAATTTAATAAAAAATCAATATTTACATGTCAATTGAAAAATTAGTATGCTAGTAGTCTGGATGGTTTTCATAGATTAATGTTTTTCCTGAAAATCAAGAAATATGATGGCAAGTTGAAGATCAAATAATAAATTCTGGAGATTTTTTTTCTCGAGGAAGCATTTCTAAATTCGTAAAATGCAGAAATTATTACTCCTGCAAAATGCCTTCCAACATATTGAAATATTCTAAACTTTGTAAAAATTTATTCTAATTCTCGATTTGTGTCAATGTAACAGTCTACACATATATAATTTGCATCACTAAATATAATTTTCATCGCTAAAAAAAATGTGTTGTATACATCGAATTAATTTTTGATTGAATTAATTTTTGATGGGATGAATTTATAAACTATTTTCAATTCACACTCGAGTATTATAATACGTTGCTGCATTTAAAATTCTGCTACTACGGAATTATTTTCAAATGATAAAGCATTGAAATACTGCTAATTAATTAGCTGCTATTTTGTTTATCAGAAACGATACAGTTTTGGAATTAAATGAGATCTAAAGAGGTGCCGTAACAAACAGATAACTTGTTTGAACTAAAAGTAAACACATTCTGGGTTAAAATATTCATTCTCTTTTGTCTTTTTCCCAACATACTGCAGCAAATGATGTTTGCGTATGTAAATCACGATTCGAAAAAAATTGAAATGACTTATTTGAGGAGTTTCATCATATTGCTTTTCTTCTCATTATTATTTCGTATTACATTGCTAAAAAATTATTTTTTGTTTATATGTTTATTATATTGTAAATCATCGTTTTGAATACTTTTTATTAAAAAAAAAAAACAAAACCCAATGGAATGTCAACTTGGCACAATGTATAGCAAAGAGAATTTATTCAGAGTTAAATTCATGTCGCAATTTTTTGCTCGAAATATGTGAGTGAAATAAAGCATCAACAATTAATTAAGAGTGTTTCGGAATTAAACATAGATCAATGATTTTAAGCGCACCTTTCCTGATATGTATGATAATGTTCTGACTGAAATAAACGTTATAATTATTCAACCGATATGCGCCATTCTTTCAACACATAAACTCATTCTAACGAATTCATACTCCATAAAAAGAAATGTCCAGCAATCAAATTCTGTGCTTCACAAAATGAACAAAAAAGTCATGCAAAAAATCAAGGCTTTTTATTTCAATTTTAATTTTTGTTCCTGTCTACTCATATAAACGCTTGAATTTTTCAAAGCTCAATTTTACTCTAAATAATTTATGAACGCAGAACGAAAACTTCATTTCTTAATCGCACTACATTAAAAAATTTTTTGTTGATGCGAAAACAGTGCAAAGAAATTTACATCGTTGATGGCCGAACGATAAAACACTCTTCTTCATCTGAATATTCTTCGTGTTTAATTCAGTGATTCAATTTTTTTCGCAAAAATGCCGCAACGGAATAATGAATTCGCATCCCTCTGAAACTCGTAGGAGTCAAAGTGGTGCATGCGCATCTTACCTGCATCTACCTACGTAGCACTCTAAGGAATCAACCGAGAATCCTTCTAAAATTCACCTGAAATTCATTCGATTTTTTTGCCGTACAAAAAGCGTCATTCAAAAGTCGATCAGCTAAAAACTTTGTAACTATATTTCCAAAATCATCCGTTGTTCGATTGATAATATTAGATTGGATTGCCGAATACTCGTGCATCAACATTTAACATCAGGTGTGGTCGATTGCATTAATTAACAGGGCTCGCCGTCGTACGTTGAACATTTTTGCAGCCGAGTTTCTTACACGGCAGAAATAAAGGTATTCGAAACACAAACAGCAGATTGAAAATCGAAATTGATCTCGAAACTTGGAGCTATAAATTAATCAATTGCTACGGGACAAATTAGATTATATGAAATAACGCATCAATTCCCACACTGTTGTTCTGTTTTTATGCGACGGATAAATAAAACATGAGCTGTTTACTCATAGCTTTTAATAGTCCAGAGTTAAATTGACTCAACTTTATTTCTCCTCTTAACTGATTAATTAATTCACGCAGGTCATCTTAAAGTACAAGATCTTCCCCTAAGACAAAGCTTGGAAGTAAGTGGAGTCTGAAATCGAAGTCAAACAATAAGTAATTTTAATTTCACGTTTCTCAAAAAACTAAAATAAACTAATGAAAAGTAAACAACAAGTTTTTGTGTGCCCCTTTATTCAAGTTTGAACCATAATTTCAGTTGAATTAACAACCTATAGAAGATTTTTATATAGATTTTTGTTTGTTACAAAAATTAATTTACATAAAGGTTACATTACACTTTTTTGTGATGTTCTTTCTACTCAAGTGCAGAGAGCACCTTATTATTTCAAAACAATGAAATTGTTCGATCGGGCCGTTGAATTTCATTTCGGGAAAAGTGAATATTTAATTTTCAATTTTTAGAAAATTCATTGTCAATGAAACGAAAGCGTACGTGTGAAACGTATAAATGTTTACCTCTTTTCATCATGTTTTCACAATTGAAAAAATTCGTAAACGCTTGATTTTCAGTATTTCCGTTCCTCTCGATGCCAATCTCTGAAAAATTGCACGAAATACGAGTGACGACAATTTCAAGAGATCGATCCATCTGACAAGTTATTATTAACACACATGTACATACTAGGGCAATTTTTTTGTATCCTCATAACAAGTACAAGCTTTTTTAGTGATACCGATCGTTTTGATGTAAATTCAAACTTGCCGAAAGTATATTACGTCAATTTCCACAAACAATAGCTCGAAAAAATTATTTTCAAACATTATTTTATTTGTTACAATAAAATTGAAATGCCAGTTAGTATTTACACAACTTTGGCAATTTAATTAATGTACAATTGTTTTTTTAATTTTATTTTATTTATATGTTTCAAGTTTTAACTATATATATTTCAAAGCATTATATGGAATGTTTTTGATATTATTTTTTTGTATTGTTAATGTTATTACAAACATATAAACAAAGGAAATATACAAATAATGATACATTTTTGTTCTTTTCTATAAACAAAAAAATGTTCTGAATTGTAAGAAACATAGTTTTCTATTTTAATTAATGTTAAAATGATAATGTACAATTGAATTTGACAGGTCGTCGGTTCGCTCAGAATCATAATTTGTTTGCAGATAACAAAAGCTAGATGTATTAATAAGTCCTGAAGATATTTGTTTGAACATTCATATAGTTAAACATAAATTAAATATGAACAAACGCTACGACAAAGTTTTCTATTTTATTTGCATATCAAGAAGGAACTAAACATCCGCAATATTAATTATAAAAACAAAAAAACGTAACCATTTAATAAATGTTGTCAATTCATACATTGTATTGACACAAGATTGAAAGTGTCAAAATTAATTTTGTATTGTGTCGATGTATTGTGTAATGCATTTTAACAGACATTCTAAACGGTGTTTGCATTAGACCAAAGTAAATAATTAGGACTCCAATATTCATTTTTGCGAGTGAGTAACTCGCCATATATACACAACCACGTAAATCAAAATGAATGAACGAGAGTATTTTAAAAAACAAAATTGTTATAACGATGTATTGAAATCATATATGGTCAAAGTATTAAGTGAATAACAGTTTGTTTCTTGCGCGTTGAATGAAAATGTTCAATTTACTCAATATCTTTCATCATACAGATGAAGACTGATGTGAAAGTATCAAAAACAATCTAATGTTTTCGAAAAATTACACGATTAATGTTTTATTATGTTTCTAGTTGTATCGGATGGGCAATGCAGATAAACTCTTTCATACACCGTGCACGCATAATTGGAAATATTTGATGTTACAGATAAAATAGTATGTAACACAACAAGGGAGAAATACAAACGATTACTCCCAGGCTGCGGTCGCACGGGACGAATAACCTGAGGTGTAGCCGAGTACTGGCTGGTTTTGACAAATAGACGTGGTTTTTAATCCTTGAGAAGATAAAAAATGTTTCTCTCTGAAAAATATGTTAAAAAAGCAGTTTAACTGCATGATATCTTGTGAAAAATCTTCTCATGCAATACTAAATTTGGTTAAATCAAAATTTAATGTGATTTTTCACCTTAAGGAGGGAAATACATGTAACTGAGGAAATGGAACATATATACATGTTTTATATGCATTTTTTATCGCTAAAATGCAATAAATAAATACGGCTTTTTCTCTAGCAACTTTTTTGTACGTATTCAAGAGTATTTCAGAATTATTTGGTGACAAATGAATCAAAATATAATTGGATAAGTAACGAACATTGAAACGTCATCTCTCTGAAGCAGTCCAATTTTGCAATGGTCCTATAGCAACATGAAATATATATATATATATATATATATATATATATATATATATATATATATATTTTTTTTTTAATTTTTGAAGCAGAATTTTAAAACTCTTTTAACAGGGTTTTCGGAAAAAACTTGAATGATTTTAACGAATATATATTTGAAACACGGGACCGACTGGAATTCGGAATTTTAAATGCATAAAAAACTTTTAAGCAAAACAAATAAAGATCATATTAAATTGAAAAATTAGATGTATTTCCCTCCTTAAAATCTAAAAATGTTTTACATTCATGATCATCAAAAAATGATAAATAACTTTGTAAAAAATGTTTAAAAAATACCAATAAATGTTTTTTTTTTCTCAAATAATAAAATTTATGAATTCTAGTGCAATGCTGTGAAATGTTCATTGATAAAGATATGTTCGATAGTAATTTCAGACGTGCCGAAAAAATGCTTGGAATTCTTGGTCGATAAGGCAGTCGGTTTGTTTGCCAGATTAAAATAAAAAAGTCACTCTTCTCGAAGACGTACGACCTGATATATATCAATGCCATTGTAGTCTCGATCTCAATTCAGCACTTCAAGCTGTACGTTAGTATCTTACAGAAAGTTTCCCTGTTTTTTAATGAACTCAACTATCGTAAAAATATCTACTTTCGCAATACAGAAAAGAGAGAAGGAAGCATGTTCAACACTTAATTTTCTTATGAACAAATAAAACTATAACAAGTTGCAAGTGAAAATAAATTGAGCAACAAAGTTCCCAACGAACAAACATCTTTACATAAATTATTATCAAACTATATTATTTTTATATACGAGTTAAGTTCATCATCTTAAGTTAAGTAAATTCATCCGACTGAAGCAACTGGAATAATTTTATGAACAAAAAATATATATATGCGAGGAGTAATTTATGCATCTGCTAATTATGATCTCATATAAATGGCTTCGAGTTTGTTTGGTCCAAAAGATGAAAATTCCTATTTGTTTGCGTGTTCACTTAATTAAAGCTATTTTTGTCCAACATATTTTTTAATACTTTCTTCTTATAAGAAAGTGGCTGTCGGAGCATCTTTCGTGCTCTTCCCCTTGTTTTTTTTCGCAAATTCAGAGGAACAATTTTGCATAGTCACTTATTATTTTGTCGTGACGCTTTTAATTATGCTTTTCTAACAAACTCGAACTTTTCACGAGCTAAACTACTCTTAAGACACGGAACATAAACAAATGAGAAAATTAAGGTCTCGACTTAATAACATTTTATGTTTTACATGTTTAATGTAATAATTATAAAATACAAATTATCTTAATAATAATAAAAATATATTAATTGCAATACTCTACATTAATTAGTTGATTTTACCTTCCTTCGGCCAGCCATACAATGAGAGTATGTATACATGTATTCGTGCCATGTACTGAGTACGCAAGAAAGTTCTAACTCAATAGACAATGCAATGTAATGTTTGAATCAATTATAATGATGAAGAATGTTGTTTCAAGTAATGAAATAAATGTTTACATGAAAATACAATTTTTATTTCAATTAACATTTACAAATGAAATGTTAACAATCAATTTTAACATAATTTAAATTCCAAAAATGTTTTTTTATTCATATTTTATGATTAATAATTAAATTGTATTTTTTAATTAAAGGGACCAATAAATATATGTTTATAAATAATAGAAAGTTTAATGAATTAATCAATAAAGATTATGTTGAGATTAAAGTATTCAGCATGAATATTTATTATTTATTAGATAAGCGATTGAAAATTTTGCAAATATGCATTTATAGGTAATAGACAGACTGGCAACTAGATATACAATTCATTCTACAATTAATTTTCCCGAATTTAATTTAAACGCAACAACAAAAATCAATCACTTTCAAATATTGACTAAAATATTAGCAATGTCTGTTTAAGATAGCTTAAATTGTTATAATTTATTAACAAAGCCATTTTCAAAATATTATGATTTAAATTGATACATTCATTGATATTTTGTATTTCACGTGTTCTGATTGGTTCTCTTCATGTTTGACATTGGCTCTTCTTTTATGCTGATTTATGCTGCTGTAGAACTAACATGTTTAAAAGAACTCCAAAGAAAAGCAGTAAAAAGAGAAAACAAAAAGGATGATGAAAATAATAGAATACGAAAGAAATTATAAACTAATTGATGAATAATAAATAAGTCGTAAAGTGCTCGACATAAATTAATTGAAATGCCTGTCCTAAAGGTTATTGCGTTGAATGCACTGTAATTTGAGGCGAAAAAGAACCAGCCTTAATTAAAAAACTATAGTGAACGTACGACATAAATAAACTCAAAAGAATCCTTGCACTCTGTCAAAAGAAATGTCGTTTTAATTTTGTTCGAATTTCAAAGGCAATAACGAAATAAAAACAGTATTAATTATTTGAAAAATATTTAATAATAAACATTGACAATATACAGAGAAAATACGCCATAAGAAGTCGCTATGGGAGTAATTAGAACCTAACAACTGGTCCACACTTACAAAATATTAAATCATACAATGGTAAAAGTATTTCCGATGACGCGCTTCGTTCCCTCTTTCGATACAATTTTAATTTGAAATTGACTATCGCTTATTTTTTACAACAAAACGATAATACTTAACATTGTCACCACTGCGATTAAATTGCCCTTCGTTTTTCGCACTACTCGATCTTTGCTAACGTTTGTTTCTACATGTAAATCAAAATCATTCAGTCGCGTTTCATATAACATAATGAGACTTTGCTTCTTTCATATTTAAAATTGATGATTATGCATCTCAACAATCAATAAAACACAGACAATATATTTATCCCAGGTTCTCAAATCCTTGGAAAAATTTTAGAAAAAATAAAAAATAATAAACATCAAATCAAAGTGACTGTAAAATTACCCTGTCAAAGTGGTTAAAATTTATTTGTGGCTCGTTTGATCATGAAAATCATTCGTTCAACAGGGCTAAGTTATTTATGTCATAGAAATCTAAAGATTGATTTTATTAATTTCGTATTTGTTTAAAACTTTCTTTTGAATGTAAAATACTTCATATGGAATAGTTCTGTTAATTACCTTATTTTTTTAAATACTCTATCTCTTCCCAATAAATGGATTCTCGGAATAAAACATTACATTATTACAGTTAATGTAGTTGCACTCCTTTTTTTTGACAAAACTTAAAAAATCATAATAGTTTTTTTAATTGTCAATGATTTTGTTTTTGTTTGTTTTTATTCAAAACTCTTTCACATCATTTGGTTCTGATCGAAGTTGAGACAAAGTGATGCCAAATCTCAGCGCACAAAATTTTTACGATTCCGTGCTATTAGTTTCTTACATGTAAATCTGATTTCGCACACACACGCACTACAGAATTAGTACAATAATCTAATGTCTTGAAATACCTATATTTTGACGTGTAATAACAGGCAATCAATTTTGAGATTGTTTTTACTTTCTTCGTAATTCATATTACGGCAGAGCGATGCCTACAACTAAATTGAACTTTAATGTCATGAAATGCTCTCATCTTTAACCAAATTTTAAAGATGACTAGGAAAATCAGCGACTACTACACTTATGTAACGAATAAATTGTTAAGAAAATAAACAAATGTTCGTCGATCTCACAAATTTGTAATTTTATTCATCAACTTAAGAAACTAAAAATGTACATTTTGAAATATAGTCAAGGAATACAATTAGCCGAAACTAATATCTCTCCAGTCAATGATTAACTATAAATTTGTTCAATAAATCTTTAAATTGTTAACTTAAGTGAACTATAGATGAGTATTTTACATTTTAATGTTACGAATAACATTACGAGGGTTTTAGAACTGAAGAAACTAATTGAACAATATAATAAAGAAAACAAAGTAAAATTGTTGTATTATAAATATTGTAACGCTTGAGGTAATCTTATTGAGATGGCCAAATACCAGAATTGAATGATATAATAGAAAAAGAACTAGGTATTCCAAAATTTTGAGAGATTCTAGTATTTTATTGATTTTAACTTATAAAAATTGCGCCACGATAGGCACGTCAACAAAAATATGTAAAGAGACAATACATTGAATATCATATCAGAAAGCTCGTATACGACAATACTCGTGTTAAAATCTCTTCCTGGCGCGCACAACAAAGATCAATTAAACTCTTAAACGGTAGCTTAAATTTACATTTAGACGACTTCTTTGTCACTGCGTTGTTCGTTTTCGGTATACAAGTAATAAATACAAATATCACGATGGATGACAAAAACCAGTCAAAAAAAAAAAATCAGAAACTTATCTGACATTGCGCAAACTTGAGTCAAGTGTTCTTTTTTATTTATGATTTTCAGGCAACGCCCTGCTTCGTATGCTAAGATATGTTGCTCGTGAAACGTGTCATTATACACATTGCCTAACGTTCTAGTCATTTACAAATTTAGTTGTGTTAATTATATCGTGGTAGTTTTCTTTTCGTTTCCATAAGTTGTAAAATTATATTCTTCTGAATGTGTTTCGCTATATTGTGTTGTGTCACTATATATAACTCAAAAGATTGAAATTAATGATAAAATATCTAAATAAAAAAAATTATTATTTACAGTTACAAGAATAATAGTTTGCATGTATAAAGAATCGCATTAATTTAAATGAATCATTAATGAAATCAACTACAACAAACGTATTCATACTTTTCTCACTTGTTATATCAAGATCAATGATTTTCAAATAATTGAATTGTATATATTTTGTATGACAAAGAAAACAAAATTACTTGTATTTGAGAAATTTTATCTGTATTACAACACCACGGTATAAAATACACACATACATAAATAAATACATACATTACATTGATGTATTTATACATGTAAGAGCTTGTATAACAACATAGCACGTATCATTGTATATTTTACAAATATAATGTTTTAGTTTTATTAACCGATAGCTCAAAGCTTCGAATTCGACCGTTCCATTGTTGGCTTTTCAACGAATGGTTCCAAATTAAATTCAAACAAATATTTTCACTGGAAAACTTTTTACTATAAAAATTATAATTACAAAATAATGACACTATAAACAAATGACAATTAAAATGTAAATTTAAAATGTAATCATAATCTGATTATTTGAATCAAATTGATATAATACATATGTAGAAATTCAAAATAAAATGTTTGCTTTACACTTTAAGTGTTGAATTATTGTACTTATATAGAATGTTACTTGATTTAAGAACGAGCGAATTTAAGCTCAAGAGGGCCATTGCTTAAGTTGAGCCTCAACTTACTCTCTAATTTCTATCAAATATGTATATACCTTTATTTCATCTTTTCATCATTAAATTTAGACTACCGATAATGTATCAATTTTTTAGTATAAATTGTAATTACAGTATTATAATATACAGGGATAAAGCAGCCACGTTTGAATTGTTTGCTTTACAATTAAAAATAGAGAGACACATTTCTATAAAACTTTACTCAAAAAACAAAAAAACGTTTAAAACAAAATTCTATTCAACTGATTATTATTATTATTATTATTATTATTATTATTATTATTATTATTATTGATGTACAAATGGTTGAGGATAAAATTTAATACAATTTTACAATGATGGTATAACAATAAAAACTATTAAAATTTAATTTTCATTAAAAATTGCTAACGCAAATGTAATCGAAATAAATTTTGGTTTCTCAAATGCTAATAATCTTATTGAGTATCCAGTGACAAACTTTTAAACGGATCAAAGATTCAATCGGTTACGTATGAACTTTCACTTGAGCTCGAAAACGTGGCGTTTGGAAATCGTGATATATTAGAAAATGATTGATCGCAAAGTCATGAACGTAATAAATGAGTATATCATTTAACGAGTATCAGCTCATTCGCAATATAAATATCGTCGTCTTGGCGCGCAGTGCGATTTGTGCTAACCATAGTATTTGTTTGTATTTACAGTGTTTGTAAGGATAACACACTCACATAGTTTCTTGTATGCAGATGTTGACTCTATTGTGTATTTCATTCAATTAAAATCAAGAGAGCTTCTAGGCTAATCTAGCGACATCGGGTTTTCCGGCGCGATCACGGCCCCTGTGACAAACTGATAAAAGTCAGTTAATAAAATCGATTCGCAAACTAGATCCCGATTTCGTGTGATTTGGTGGTTTTTTATTGCGCGCTCGTACGACCGTTCAACTGATGTATTTGTGCACATTCTTTGTCTTTGTATTCAATTAACAATGATATCATTCGTACTATCTCATGTGCGTTACTTTGTTCATTACGCTTGTGAAATCACATCGCAATTCAATCACATTCGCATATAATTATATGAGTGAAACCCACGACAATTCAGAGTATTTGAATCGGCTTGCATTTCACTAATAAATACGGATAACTCGCAGATCGGTTACCTCTGTGCGTATGTTTCAGGTAAAGAAACTTACAAAAACGTGTGCGATGATTATAATAATTATTACTTTAAAAATATGCAAAAAGACGATCAAAAATGATTCTTTTTTTTTAGTTGCGCCATGTAAGTTGCGTGTGTATCTTCATTGTTAAATGAGATTCTATGTTGATTACAAACACAAACCTATTTGTAAACGTTTGCGGTATGGCTGCCTTAAAATGTACGGCTTTTTTACAAAAGAAAAATTATAGCAAAATCGAGTGAGATATGGGAGGGGGGGGGGAGAACAAAAATATACACTTAAATATACAATGTCATGTTTGCAGTCGCAGTCTAGCTAACGAATAAATAAATAATCTTCGGTTTGGTTTTGCCAGTAAAGGTGGGGGCGGGGCGGAGAGCGTATTGAGTGTATTATTATATTAAATTTGTTACTAAAAAAAATCGATAAAAAAATATTTAACAGGGAAAAAAAAGGAAAAAAAATTCAGAGTCAAGCTGCGAATCGCGCTTCGCGTGACCGACTTGTTTAATTTCTGATCTCAAAATGGCTAATGCAAAAGTATGATATAACATCGGAGAGGTA
This sequence comes from Trissolcus brochymenae, assembly GCA_030523145.1. Classification (NCBI taxonomy): domain Eukaryota; kingdom Metazoa; phylum Arthropoda; class Insecta; order Hymenoptera; family Scelionidae; genus Trissolcus; species Trissolcus brochymenae. Next base: position 14,609 of record JAQQRF010000493.1, read on the forward strand.
GCCGTAACTAGACCCGATCGATCATAATCAGAGCTCCGCTTATTTATCAACTTTTTCACTTAAAGTCTACCTATTCTAACTTGACCTAAGGTTTGGTTCAAGACCTACACATATATTTGGCATGGAAACCTACCGATATGCACGCGTCCCTTATGATTTCGTGTTTACAATCATTTATAACGATTCTACACAAAATTCTGCTTTCTTATAATTTTCGGTAAAAATACATCAAGCGAAAAACTCGGATGTACACTGCTGTTATGACTTTTACATTTATGTTTCTTTGAATCATGAAAAGAAAAGGACTTGCTAATTTTTAACAACAATAACAACGTCTGAAATGAGGAACGCGTGCGTAAATAAGTAGAAAAAAATACACAAAGAAAAAGGACACCGAACGAGCGGTGTTCATATTAGATATAAGTCTATCTACAAAGGCCAGGATTCAGCCCGCAACGAGTCGTCGATTCTCGAACATACATTTAAAAACGATCGCAGTTTACGCGATCCGTTTGTTTGACCTATTTGTTGTGCTGTTTTCTTTATTCTCATATCATCTCGTGTGTCAACTGCCTCACTCACACATATACACACGTATCTAGCAGACGCGAAACGCTGTACAAGTGTTTTATTTATATTACACGTGACGACATCGTATCGCAAAGTTAATTGTACAATTCTGAACAATGAGTAGGAGAGGAACGCAGACGGATTTCGAATAGCACGCCCGGAAGAATCCGTTTCTCCGGCATTACGTCTCTGCTTGTCTGAGAAACGTCAGTCAAAAATGCACGCCATTACTATATACTGTCCAAGTGTTGCATACAGTAAGCGTCCTCTCGATGGCACATGGCAATACACAGCTTTTTTGTTGTTCATTTTTGCGCTGCAGCCTATTCATGTTTATTTGTTTGTGTGAGAGTGTTTGTTTGGTATTTGATAATAGCTAAGAGGCGTTTAAGCCTTCGGTTCTAAGATCATGGCTCGTTCGTTGATCACGGCAATGGGTAGAGAGGGTCCTCAAACAAGAGTTAAGTCTGGATGAATCGAGAATGCGTCAATGTTGTCGTGCTTTGTGGTCATGATTTGTTGCTGAGCGCACGCTGTAGTTGTTCGTTTGGAAGGCTTGTTGTCGATACTCTGCTTGGATATTAATATGGCGTAAACCTATTGTAGCCTCCTCGGTATACTGTTGCCTGCAACATTTAACAAAATTCAAATTAGTGATTTATGTTAAAAAAAAACTTGCATAACTTGGTATTTTCAAAGAAAATGCTTTATGCTTCTGGAGAACTTCTCAAGTTAGAACAACTCATCTTAAGCTCTTGATTTTATAAGCCCCTGAAGTATTAATCAACATCAAAGTGATGCAAGAGTATGTATTTATCAAACATAAAATAATGGCCAGCATAGCTGCGCATTATTAATAAATAATCAATATTTTCATTTAACATTTCAAAATGTTTCCCTCTAATTTTTTTCTATTTTTATATTAACCGCGATGATCAATACTGTCTAATAAAGTTATACTTCACGATTATGTATATTGTACGTGTACATCTTTTCAGTCAGGGACTTTTAGAAATTATTTGAAAATTGCTTATTAATGATAAATTGGTAGACAAACAATTACCCCGTAGCCAGCAACTGGTCCAATGCCATGCCCAAGATAGGGATCTGCGTATTCACGTCCGTATCTACAAAAAATCACAGTCAGATTAGTTTATAATTAATTTTTCTTAAAATAATACTTTCTGTAACAAAATATGTCATTAATACAAATTTTAGGTGTTTCAACATTTGGAAAATCCTGAAACCAAAAATATGCACGTAGCAACAAACATAAATTAAAACAAAAAAATTGTGCTTAAACAAGATGAGCATGATGGTATGGAAAATATAATGAGATGTTAGAAATAAAAGAGAAGGGAACAAATACAAACGCATTAATAAAATATGGATTTCGGGAAGCTAGACTGCACTACAGGGATTTCTTATTGTTTTCGACTACGAAGAGCACGACCTCGGCGCTGGGAATCTCTGTAAGAAATGAACTTCGTCGGTTACGAATCCTCGTGAAAGAACACATGTCACATACGTGGTTGCAAACATACACTCACGCGTATGTTTTCTCACATAAAAATTAATAACTTGAGCCAACTCTGCGGTAATAGTAATGCTTCACGTTAATATCCCTCGAGTTAGTAATTTTATTTCGAGTTGTAAAAGTTGACATAAAAAATATAGATATTAGAAATTAAGCAACAGATAATTTTATAAGTAGTACGTGTTATAATAATTTAATAATTACATAATGTACCCAAGTGAATAACTGTATGAATTATACGTGAAATGTGTATGTCCAACAAAACAGGATAATATTGAAATTGTTAATAAAAATCAGAGAACAAATATAAATAACAAGCGTTAATTATTTCTCTTTTTTATTTATTTATTTATTTATTTTTTTTTTTTTTTCATCAAAAATACTGCGAGATTCTGTTTTAGGCAAACGAAATTTAATTTACAACGTTTCCTCTCTGCACAAATTGATGATCTAATAATAATAAATGTTTAATCGTTGAAGCGATTTGATATACGTTTTCGTAAAATATTATAAGTATTCATGCAACATTATGAAAATGTATTACTAATTTAAATAGCAAATTCTTCCACTCTAATTATATTATAATTACAGTTTTATAATTAAAAATAAAATAAAAATCAAAATTTTTTTTTAAATAAAAATGGTGTATATCTAATTTTAAAGTACGATGTGATCAAACTACCTGTGTAAAACTTATTTGATGGATCAAAAACAGCAAAATGATATTTATATATTTTGTTATTCACTGTCAGTTTTGTTGAATAAATGTAATTTAAACGTAAAAAAGTTGATGCAATTCTCTTAGAATAAAACATAACGCTGTTGTGAAGGAAACAAAAAAAAAGGAGAGGGAAAAAATGGTTCGATTGAAAAATGTTAGCTATAATTAAGGGAGGTACATACCCAGCAACCGCTGCGTATCCAGCGACTGGTTGCGCTGCTGCCGCTGCTGCACCATAAGCCCTGGCTGCCATAGCGGTGTAGGTCGCTGCGGCTGCATAGGACGCCTGCTGGGCCGTCGAAAGCGGTGTCTTCAAGAGCGGGGACGCCGTGGCAGCTGCCGTCGCGGCCTAAAACAACCACAACCCGCCATGCAAGCTCAAGCAAGCTCAACATACTAATCACGCGATAATATACAATGCTCGCAAACAGTGTATGTCCTCTTTATCGCGCATACACGCGAACCATTCTCTGCATATTTACATACTCTAATAATATTAGCTACGATTTTCTTCTCGCAATATCACCTGCTTCATTGGATCTACATTCTATAAAAGCATCATTTCTCCAATTTATTACCAGCCATATCACTTAATCTTTTCTTTTCACCAATCAAAATCTAACGTATCTAAGAAAGTACCATATCTGCAACTGCCTCGTGGTCATTTATTTTCAACTATGTTGCTAATTGAATCTCAAAACAAAATAATACAATTTCATTCACGAAACAAAAATGTTTGTCAAAAAACTTTCTCTTAGTTTACATTTTTGTGCACAGACGAAAACAATTGTTCATTGATATTGTTTCATTTATAAATGATGCCTTGCAGAATGTAAATCCAATCTACGAATAAGACACAAGTTATTATACCTCCTAATATATAACCAAAATCAATTAAACTGGAAGAGAAAAGAGACAATTGTCTGGCTTTGAACAAAAAAAGTGAGTGAACAAAAAATCAAACAAAAAATCAGTGCCAAGCGAATAGAAAAAACATAAACGCATGCACAAAAGGAGAGACGTGTCGAAAAATCTTATACAAAACAGGGAACAGTGCATAAAACGGTTTCAGCAAAAATGAAATAACGAATGAATGATAATTCTGTTTGTACATATTTTCATCCAATTATTTTTGCTTCCATTTTTTTAGATGACATTTTGTCAATTTCACCGTCTACTAACAGTTTCAGAAAAATAAAGCACAATTTGTGTATAAAAGAAAAGTATTTTCAACAATACATTTTGATTCAAAAATTTAATCAAAATTTGCTAGAATTTGTTGGAAGAATTCATCATATGGTTTAATATAATAATTTTTGCATGAAAAAAAATGAGGTCATTTTAAATATGAAAGCACTCAGTAAATGAAGGTGCATCATATTGTCACTTTGTTATTGTGAAATTCATAATTAACCGAACAATATGGTTGCATTTTTAATGAAACGGGAATAAACCTTTGAATGTGTTATATTTCATCGCAGTTGCGTAATTGACGCACTATTAAAGAAAGTCGAAATATTTTGAAAAGAATTTTCTCGAAGAGATAAAAGAGTGTTCCACGAGTAATTCATCTTTATTTGGAGTGTGATAAACGTCTCTCGTCGCGAATCATAATATCTGAATTCGTGCTTTCAAAATTACATTAGAAGTGTCAAGGTTGAAAAAAGTCGATTTATTTATTTACCGAGACATGTATTACTGTTAGATTTCAATTTGTCCCAATGTCTATTTATGGACACATGAATATGTCTCTTAGTTTTTCTAGTATTACATTTATAAATAAATTTTATGAGGTTGTGAATAAAACAACTTCCGGACCAAATGTCGGGTGTAATGTAAAATGCAAATTATTATTGAATAATTATTGGATATGCCAACTTATTTTATAAAATTAGTGCAAATAAATCTGCATCTTTAATTATTTAAATGAAAAATGGTTAATTTTTATTGGAATTTTTTGGCCATTACGTTCAATACCAGTGTTTCATTTTTATACCATTTCTTGCAGTTCTTACACATTTTTGTTATTTATCAGCACTGTCAGAAAAAAGAAACAATAAATATGTAGCATAAAAATTAGCTTTGTTGAATATTTTTTCTCTTAAAGTTATTTGATCAATTTTTGATTATTTTTCCCATAGTTTGAGTATGTGCCGGACTAATAAGGAAACATGCCTTGCAAAACGATTGTGTACATGTTAGCCTAAAACTTAGAAGATGTACTGTAAGCACTATAGATCTACAATTTCACGTTTACTTTCAAATTGGACCACTTGAAAAAGAAACAAATTGTTCATTTTAATCACTTTTCATGTTTGTTTTCATTGTTGTTTCAAATGCGAAACATTGAAAAAAAACTGCGAAAATCTGTTATGAGTATCACTTGTAACTCACATGAAATTGATTAAGTTGATTAATTGACTGAATCGTGATCAAACTGAAACTTTCTTCTAATCTAGTAATAACTTGTAAATTGGCTGAAAAAAATGTTTGAAATGAAAAATAACTAAAAAAGGTCGTATGCTTGTAATTGAACGTATTGTAGTATTTTTCCAACGTCAACTATAATAAATGTTACAATTGCACGGGAGGTATAATAACGAATGCACAAATAATTCCAAGACTTGTCTATAAATTGAATGAAGGGTCAAAATGAGTCTATCTAAAGAGGAAGTGAATCTGAAATAAAGGAATAAGACAATACCCCGGTCACCTAAGATATAAATTGTGCAAGATTCAAGTTGGGGAAATGAAGGCGGCAAATGACAAAAAATGGTAAAAAGAGAAGAGCAAGAAAAATGAGTGTCAAAACGCAAAAGAGAAAAACACGAGCTGAGTATGAAAAACTAATAGCCGGTAAAAGGAAACGAGTTTTGTCGAGCAAGGGTCGGAGCTTCAACAGAGAAACCAAACGCAAAATTGAAAATGAAAAATAGGACAGGGACAAAAATGAGAGGTGTATAGTTGATATCGTAAATCCTACCTCCAGGGCGGGCGCTTTAGCCTGAAACACAAATGTTATTCCTGAGAATAAGGCCCCAACCGAGACCGGAATTTAATCGCACACCCACAATCGTCCGTGAAATATCATCTCAGTAATCGATATACGTTAATTGCTTGTCAATACATTTTTCTCGGGGTGGATGAAATTTGTGAGTGTAGTTCAAGCTGAGAATATCGATGGAGCATCCGTGCACAGTTTCTCTCTTTCAGATTTTACTCCAATACTAAAGGATTCAATTTTATAACAAAATTCTTCATTGTACACTTGGCATTGAGTATTTTCTATCCACTCGTGCAAATTATCCCTATAGGGATGGCGGCATCAATACAAAATTTCAACATTGAAATTCAAAAGAACTTTTCCATCAAGTCTTTTTGAAAAGACCTTCTTTATTTCTAACAGTTATCAAGAGGAGTAATTTGTTCGTTGAAATTGATTTGTAAAGATGAAAGAAATCTTGTGAAGAAAATGAAAAGAGAAACAGTGCACAGGCAAAGCGACTTGCGAGCAAAATCCGCATCACGTAGGATTTGTCTTATAAGTTGCAGTGATTTTGTATGTCGTCATGTAGCAAAAGGCGCGCAGAGAAACGGAAACAAGTGTAATATGTGATATCGCATATCAGTATCAGTATGCAAGGCTGGCAAAAACGTATCGACTAACATCGGCTGTTGCTTGCGGCCATTCTAGCTGCGATTCCGCGTACAGTAATTTTCGTTCAGTATACATCTTTTAAGGATCTCGACAAAATCTCTTCTTCCGCTGCGCCGCATTTAACGACCAGTAACTTTTCATTTGTGCCGTGACTTCAAGGTAAAAAAAAAAACATTTCACGAATACGCTTTTTCAACAGTATTCATGAACTATTGCTACACGGTTAGATTCAAATAGACACAAAAAAATAGCAAACAAAAATTGACAAAACGAAATAATAATAACAAGAACTGCTGAACGAGTCAACATTTCAACTGATCTCAGCTTTTTCTAGCACATAAACTTTTAAACACTTTTTCCTTCGAATAAAAAAGTTACATTTTGTTTCTGTTGTTTTTTTTCTTAACTCTTCGGTTGAAAAAGCTGAGGCAGTTGTGAAAATACTTTTCTCGTGAACTTAAAATCATTTTAGCACAGCGGAACAAAAATCCATTAAAAAATCGTATCTCACCTGCAGCCTGTAACTGGGGTCCTGCGTCGCTGCGTGTGCTGCTAAGAAGGGATCATAGTAAACACTGAAAAAGAGTAAACGAAAATTAGTAAAATGTTATAATTTTGGCACAAAATTATATGATTTATAAAATTGGAAGAATGTTAAAAACAATGTATAAAGTTAAATTGTAAGGAAAAGAATAAAAAATAAATGCATTTTTTTATTCGCTGTCTCTGTTCCTTATTCGTCAAATAATTCCAGCCTCTCATTTTACATCGGATGTAAAAAAACGAGGGCTATGCGGCTTGTAGAGTGCAGGACAGGTCAAGTGCGACGTGCAGTAGAGTAGAGACTTGCTAAGTACTCGAACAACAACGTGCAATACGAAATTTCAACCGACGGTATTCTCGGTTCGTTTCGAGACATTGCACGTATAAATTTGTTAATATGCTTTCAAACGACTCATGGCATGCAAATAACAGTTATCTCTAATTACAAAATCGATATATTGAGAAATCAGTTGAACACATTTATTACAAGCTGCTCAAGTACGGATATCAAAATAAGCAATAAGCGTTAAATGTCTTGACTCAACGACTTTTTGTTAACACTCTCGGAATAAATTTTTTCATTTCTTTTCAGAAATAAATCCAATTTGCTTGATTTCTCACTGTTCATTTTTCTGATGAGCTACTTACCTTCTTCTTGCAGTTAATACACGTCAGCAAAAAAGAGCTTTATAAAATTATTCTACACATAAAATGATACAAATTTACAGTGTAAATATTATTACACTGTATCTAGTAACTTTTGAACAAATGAGAAACATTGTATATACTTTCATCATATAATAAAAATTTTTATTTTTGACTAAAGTCAGGTTCCACAGAGTTTAGACAAGATTTTTTTCTTTTATTAAGTGTAGTTTAATTAAAAACTCCTTTTTTTTCAGTGTAGAAATAATTTAGACGATCTTCGACTTTAAGGGATACTTACGCAGGCGTGAAGGGGTGCAGTGCCGTTGCAGCTGCAAGGGGCCCGGGATTCCTGGCAAGGGCTAAAGCAGCTGCCGTAGCTGGGAAAGTAGTTGCTGCTCTGGCTGCAGCAGCTCCGACTCGTCCACGCTGGATGGCTACGCCTCTCAACGCCGCGGCTGGAACAAATACACCACACGGTCCTACCTTTTAATTCACTGATGTTACCATTTGCTTTAAGATCACCCGTTAGGGCCGGCTGACTGCTGCTGCTGCTGCTGATACTACTACTTCCGCTGAGACAATTCCAAGAAAGATAATCCAACTCACGCGGCGGAACCAAATTTTGCTCCAAAAAACTTGAGAATTCACTCTCAAAGTTCGATTATCTTTCGTCGAATCACTTTACACGTCAAAACCCTTTTCGCTCCAAATGTCTTTTTGCTAGTGGCTGTTTTGTGCCTGGGAAACTGAAATCTGCAAGCACTGCAAAATTTCCTTGACCTCCCGGTCGGTTCATTCCAAATCAAGTTAATACGATTTTCGATGACGAGTTATAGTTTTCTTTTTTTTTTTTTTTTTTATTTTTTTTTAATTCTTTTTACGAAGGTAGAGGAACAAAAACTCGTTGCACAAAATTGAGTCCTGGGAATTAATGACGTCAGCAAGTCTAGCTTACGTGAGGTCTGAGGAAGATGAAAAAGGCCAATAATCAAGTGATGTGTTGGAGGATGAATGTACATACATATATGTACGTATACGAACAGAGAATTTCGAGAACTTTGCTCTGCCACGAAAGACGTCCCGGAAAACTTGCAAACCTCTACAAGTTCTTGGAGCAAAAAAGAAAAAAGAAAAAAGATTGATCGAATCTCATTGAACGAGATTACTTAACTATGCAAGTTCAATATCTGCCTACCTTGAGTGAATCCGGTCAGATGTCCCGTCTGGTTGACAACACGACGACCCGTGTGCGCACTGCATTTTCGTTTTGGCGCTAATTTTATCTAAACTTTCATTTACTTATTTACAATGTTCGATTAAAATTTGATCTTTGTTTAATAATAAACAGCATTGCAAACTTATTTTACTGTTATATAGCCAAATCTTGTGAATTGTATAGACTAACTAAACTGTGAGTTTGATAGTGAGTATAAGATGCAATATCAGTTTGAGTTAAAATTTGTATGTTAATTAACGCAATGACGAATCGTCGTGCTGTGCAACTGAATCACTAAATGTGTGTCACAACATAAAGTACAGCGATAATTACAACGTGGTTAGCATTACTCTGTTGCGCGGGAACAATGAAAGAAAATTGTTGTACAAACACGTGCAGTCCTAAAATGCGACAAAAAAACCACTCTCTGAATCGCGACGGAATTGTTTTAGTCCAACATCTGTGAGTTCATAATCATCACAAAGTAGGTAAAAAAAAGACCATGCAAGTGAAATTAGTCACATAATTGTGCTCAACCCATTTTTGTATTAGAGCAACTAGGTCCTAAGGCATGGGGCTGCAAGAGGAACCAACACTGACATACCCTCTCGTGAATTGATGCGGGCGCTGGAAGACGCTCAGCGGAGCTAACGCTAAATCGGATGCAAAAACAACCGTGATCTGCTTTCGTGCAAGGAAACATATTTATAGCATTATAATCTGTTGGAAGTGGCACTTGCGGAGGTGCGAGACGACTTTATGGAAAAACTCAGACGGTTTTGAAAATACGAGAGAAATGTCGTTTATTCAATTTTGAGTGCGAAATTCGGATGGATGAATCATTTATTAGGTCCAAGTATATGCTTTGCACAGCATTTATTTGTCGAATTCAAAAGTGTGATGCAAAACGGACTAAAAAGAAAGAAGAGGAGGAAGTGACGAGCCAAAAAAAGTTATTTATCGGAATTATTAAGAACGAAAATGGAAAAGTTAGCAATAGTTTGTCGACGGAACTCGGTTATATTAATTTAGTCAAGGCACTATTTTGCGATCTCGACGGGCTTGTTGAACACAAAAGCTGAGTTTTTCCAATAACACCCGCCGGGCATTTGTTTGCCCTGCCGAAGCGAGAGAAATGTCTCACGACCTCCGCGCGATAAAGACAATTTTAGAACAAAGACAGAGAACAGCTTTCTCTCTGCTCTTGCGAACTTCTTACAATACAAGCATTGTAAAAGAATTTGAACGTCCAAACAGTTCGTGCGGGATTTGAGTTATAAAGAATCAAGAGAAAGGGAGAAACGTATAATTGGGATATAGAGGCTGAAAACAGAGGGGTAAACAATGCAGCGAAAAGAGTTGTTGATAAAGGTAAAGTGCAGGTAAAATACCTTCGTCTCGCTGCGGCTCGTGGCGCAAGCACGAGTGGCGCAGTTGCGGGCGAAGGCGTTACTGCGGCCGCTGCGACCGCCGCAGCCGCGGCCGCCGATGGCGCGGCAGCACCCAGCCAGCTCCAAGGCATCGCCGGTAATCTGTATCCTGTCACAAAAAGTCAGTACATCCTTCCCAAAAGTCAACATTTTTCATCCCTACATTTTTTTTATCACTTTGTTCTACAATCACCATCGCACGAGGAAATGTTTCTCTAACTGAACAACATTTTTTTTTCTCTATCTCTCCTTTTCTCTGTTTCTTTTAGCAAAAACAAATTTGTCCTCAAAATCATATCTCCAGTGATTTCAAGTACCCTTAAAAATAAGTTATTTTTTATTTTTCGTTACCATCACTCTATCCAATGAACTAATTTCGATTTATTGCAAATTCATGTAGCAATGTGGGTGAAATCGTTTCCGCGTCCTCCCTCACCAAGTCGGATAAAACGAAATCGACCATGAAATTTTAATGGAGCAGTCATAAACGCAATTACTGTAACGTGTATTTCAAATTGCAACGCAAAATTTTTCTAACGAGCGTCTACTTTTCTTCAGGAAGCACTATCAAATTTGAATTACCAAACATTGGTTGCCGAATTATATTGGCGACGTCAAATACAAATCGAAATTGGAATTGACCAGTCGTGTATAACATAGCGCATTCATTTTCATTTCGTGCAAAAGTTCAAAGCAACGTTTACGATAATGAATATTGCACCAATCTATGCCTTATTAACACGATCCCAAAGCACTCTACTTCTTCCCTTCATTGATCATTTATATTTTCATTGATACGTTTCAATGTTTTCCACTTTCTTGAAATTGTTATACATCAAATTACATTCCAATTTTCACCATGGTTTAATATTTTGACTTTATGCTGTAAAATCTATAGTGTGACAATAAAACATTTTTTTTTTTTTTTTTTTTTTCAATTAAAATCGTGTATCATATTTTGTTCATTATCGATGTAGGGTAATTATATAATTTATAACATTAGCAATATCATTTACTGCATGAATACACTTTGCTGGGTTGATCAAGAACGTTTGACTTTATAAAGTTTATCAATATTCTCGATGTCAGAGATACAAAATTTCACAGAGACTCCACTTTGATGATATACATACATATTTTGAAAAAGAAGTAGAAAAACTTGTACATGTTATTTTTTAATTTTATATCGCAACAATCAGAAGATTCAATCGATTGCATTTTGCAGTTCGCGTAGAATCTATTTTCGCTTTATTTTGTAATGAAAAGTTTTGTTCATCAGAATGAACTAAGAGTATATTGTTATCGGATCGTAAAAGATTATGAGCTGGTGTATTATTTGAAATGAGTGATTGCTCGTGGCAGATAGAGTTTGGGCTGATTTGGAGAAGTGGATATATACTAACAATGAGAACGGATTCGTATTCGAATGGCTTGAAGATAAATCATGATTGCGGCAGAGTGTATTAGAACAGAATGTCCACGTGAATAGAGCGGGATGTGGTAATGAAACTGAAGATAGTTGTGTGGTAAATTTTGCATCTATATAAGAATGACGCATGATGTAAATGATTGTGAAAAAAAAAAAAAAAAAAAAAAAAAAAAAAAGGGGGGCGGGGGGGGGGGGAAGGGGGGAGGGAGGGTGGGGGTGTTAATCGTGATGATCGGGAGCTCGAGCTCTGAAATAGCAGAGAAGGGTCGAAGGTCGCGACGAGGACAAGAGAAGGGAAACAGAGAGAGGATGATAGTAGTAGTGTTGGTTTATCATGGACGGCGGTTCGCAGGGGAGAGCGAGCAGCAGCCACCGGGTTGCTCCTAGCGATCAATAAATGCTGCCGCTGCCAACAGCATCCACCACCCTTCTCGCGCGCGCTGTCTTGCTCCCGCGTCACCAGACAGACAGTTGAGTTTTCATGTTAGCAGAAAAGCGAGCTGGGCGGCCGCTTCAACTCAAAGCTTACACAGCGTCGTGGAAGAGGGGCCGCCCGCGTTTACTCGTTCGATGAATTACGCGATTTTACAGACCTCCGCCGCTTCAATCGATTCGATTCCTCCGATAATTGCGATCAAAACAATTTCATGTGAAAAATTGGTCGCGTTATTGCTGCTCCCTTTCTCTGATACGCCTAAAAACAAATGTCATTGAGATGATAACATAACCAATTAGGCCATATACGGGCAGTTTCAAAGGAGCTTTTACTCAATCGCTAGAAAAAAAGCGCAGGCTTTTTTCTATTTTAATGACTAACTTTGTCAAAATATTGATTCAACTTAAGAAAACAAAAAAAACAAACTGGAATCCGACTGAGGTTTTTAATACTCAAGGATTCAATTTATATTCGGAGCATTTGAAACATTTCCTCGTATCGATGGATCGATAGTCTCAAACAATTTACAATTGAAATGAGAACTTATGTAAAATGCATTTTTTTTCTCTCTCTCCATCTTTCTTTTTTGAATATACCAGTGTTAAAATTTCAGAGATTAATATGACATAATTTAAAACGACATTTTTCATCGTGAAAACTGATCCGATGTTTGATTAATGAACGTTTATAAGTTGTTTTCTCAAGTATGATCGATTGCAACCTTAGTATAACATCATTCACTAATAAAACAGTTGATCGGTAATGATACAATTTTTGTGGCAATGGCACGATAAAATCGAACATTTACAGTTGACGCTGCTTGCACGCTCAAAGGTAACTAATTAACATTTCTCCTCCGTTCACTTTTCTTGCTATTTTTATTAAAAAATTTAATCCCGTGTGATCTGAAATAAAAATTTTTTTTCAAGCGTATAAAAAATCAAGTAAAACATCAGAGTAATTATAAATTGACCAAATTGATTTTTCATCGTTAAACTCAAATAAACTTTAAATTTAAATTTAACACTTTTATATTTTATATAATTATCATTATTTAACACAATTACCATATTCATTTTCTCGCGGGACGCGAATAATTATTTATTGCTTGATTTTTAACATACTTTTTACCCAAAATTTTACTTAAAGAAGAATACTAAATAATGAATGTAACTGATAATAAAAATGTATCAATATCATTAATCACATTTAAATTAAAAACATGAAGTGAAAAAAATATAATAATATGGAATAAAATATCCCCTTGCAAGTTGATTAGAGTTGCTGAATCGAAAATTGAAACACCGAACCAAGGGAAAATATCGAATAACAGTCAAAGAAAAAAAAACATCAGGTAGACATTGATTAAAACGGGGATCAAAACACACGCATACTTTCAAATCCAGTAATGAAAGATTTATGCATAATACATCAATTCATTTTGAATCAGCAAATCATTAAAGACATTTTTCTAATGCATATTCTGATTATAACAAACCAACCTCGATCCAATATTGTATGCATCATGTGAAAATAAATGAACGCAAATATATATCAAACACAACATTGTCAAAAAGCATGCAAGAAATATGCTTTGTATAAATTGCTTTCAAAATATCTTCTTTTTGTACAACTTCTTTGTGTAACTTCCATCTAGATCATAAATTAACCACAAACTTTGGTGATTAGTGAAACAAAACAATTCGTCCGCGGTGATGCTTTTTGAAGTAAAAAGTATGTTTGAACAGCAATCGTAGCTTCAGAATTGAACATGAACACCAAAAAAACGCGAGAATCGTCTGAAACATTGTAATTTCTTTTTGTTTCATCTGTTTAATAAGCTTATTTTATTTCATTATATTATTATTTTTTCAAGAAACCTTATTAAGAAACGAATTTTCTCACCGATGTTCGGTAAGTTGGGAACTGTTAGCAGTCCCTTAAGTGAAAAAAGGGAAAAAACGGAAAAAGAAAAAAAAACGTACACAGGCGTCTAAAATACGTACGAAACAAGACTCTAAGTATCTGCAATGACAATAATTGTTACTAATGAAATATAACTTGTTAGTAAAGAAAAAGCCGGCGCGGAATTGAGTGAAGCGAACATGTTTACTCGTTTCGGTTCATTCGTGCAAGCAACTACTAAGAGGATAACATTATTATTTGAGTATAAAGTGTCCGGCAAATATGTATAATAATAATAATAATAATAATAATAATAATAATAATAATAATAATAATAATAATAATAGTAATAGTAATAATAATAATAATAATAATAATAATAATAATAATAATAATAATAATAATAATAGCAATAAAAATATACGTGAAAAAGAAAAGGCTCTCGCGTTTCTGGGCAAATTTGAAGAAGGGGATGCGTGTACCGGTGAAAATCGGACGAAGGGGGTGGGTAGATGAATTAATTAGTTACCACTAATACAAGACGGCACTTTGAGCATGCAGCAACCTCGTCCGGCCATTTGTTTCGTCAACTAACACACCGTGCCATGATCATCAACATTAATCAATGAAAATTAACGGCTCCAAAAAATTACATATAAGAGGCCCTCGTACTCTGGAACTCGAAGATAATAACGATATTGAGCAAGAATTCGCGGGCAGAGTTACCAGAGAAGCGGGCGTCGTGTGATTGGAACAAAAATTTGTTTTAATCAAATAACGCTAATCGATAATATACATAGAATATCATGTACATATAATAATGCCCTAAGCGATTATATATACACGATATTTACAGGTGAATCTCATATGAAGGCAAGCCAAGGCCACGACATGAGACGTGCAAATTAAAAAGGTAATAATATTAAAAAAGCAATTAAAAAATTCTCTCCCAAAACCGCTCCAACCACAACCAAGCACAACCACAGGCAAGGTACGGGCCTTTGTCAACGAGACAGTCATCAACCAGTGAATATATGCGGCGCATTACCGTGATTTATTATATAAAGTAGAAAATATGTATAATTTATAGGTATAAATATATGTCTCGTATATAGATCAACTCTTATTGTCATTCGAGCATTAATTTGCTGTATGTATAAGTATACCTATATTATACATACAATAGTTATGGTGTTCGTGTATTTAGACATAACGAGAAAAGTCAGTTAAATTATATATATGTACAATGAGAATAAAGCAACGCTCCTTTTCGATCATGATGATCAGTTATGCAAATGACCATAACATAAAAACTGCCTTTTAACGCTTATAAACAAACACATAACAAGTGTCCTGAATCTCAAGTCAATCCATTAATGCCAGTGTCTCTAATTTATTATTTATTTATATATTAACAAGAGTTGCAGTCAGTGAAATCTCTGTTATATTATTATTTATTATTCGTTCATTATTTATCATTATTATCGGATGGGACTATTGTGAATTCTATATTTTTGGTATTAAATCATAAACGTACATTTTTTAAAAATACTTGTGAGGATACGATATGGTGCTAACAGGGACCGACCGGTGGTGGGATAGTAAGTATCATAATCGCACTTAAGCGCAAGGCAATGCAGGTTGATTCTTAATGAAGTTAAGAATTATTCAATTACAATAATAATAATTAATGTCAATCATATATGTGTACGAAAATACCGTCATGCTGTAACCACTGAATAAGATAGCCCTAGACTAGCTACAAGGCGAGACTCTCATATCCTTATGTAATGTCTTACGAAAAGAAAACAAGCTCACATGGCCAATCTTAGTCTGCAAACCACCCGATTCGACGTCACGCTTCACGTGCTGTGTCATCAATTTAAGCGATTCATTCATTATGGCGACGAGCTCAATCGCCTGTCACTCTCTTCATCTTTTCCTTCTCCGTCATTTCCCTATCGTGCTTTATCTTCCTTCACTTTCTCTCTTTTTCTCTCTCCCTCCCTCCCTCCCTCTCTCTCTCTCTTTTTCTCTCTCCCTCTCTCTCTTTGTGCCTCTCGTTAATGATCACACGTGTGTGTGCGCATCACCCCTTCTTTCACAGTGGCTCGAGATCCTACCATCTTTCCAGTTTCTCTGCTAACCGTTCGGCCTTTGGTATGAGGGAGTTAAGCAATTGTTTCGACGGATGTACAGAATAGTGCATGCAGTTAAAGTTCATTAATACTGAACAAGGCAGTTCTCAGTGTTTGCTTTCTCAACTGATTTTAATTTAAATTTCAACCCCATTGAGATCCAGACAATGCTGCAAGTGTATCCAAACTTTTTTTATTTTTTATATGTATCAGAAACACTTTTAGAGGCCGTCTAAGAGCTTGAAATCGAATCGTTGTATCAGATGAAAAGTTTTTAAACAGAAGGTGGGGGGAATAAAGAGATCAAAGAAAAATTAAAAAATGAAAATGAAAATAAAGAGAAATGAGAGAGAGAGAGAGAGAGAGAGAGAGAGAGAGAGAGAGAGAGAAAGAGAGAGCGAGAGAGAGAGAGAGAGAGAGTTGGGATGTTAAAGAAAATATTTCTGTCTGCGATGAACAATAAGTTAATGTCAGTGGGTGTGGTAGTTTGGTTTAATTTTTATTTTATCTCAAAAATCGTCGTCGTAAATTTGTTTCTATGATCCAAAATCGGAAAAATAGTTGAGGTCCGGCACTCAATTAAACAACTGAGCGAAAATCTCTGATTATTCATTTACAGAGTCAAACGAAAGCTTGTGCACTGTTCACCTCAGATCTAGCATAATTCTAAAAGGTGCAACGTATAGTTATTGATCATGAACTATTGGAAACTGACAAACTGTTACACACGAATAAGCTGTTAAAGGTATGCATAGCTTCGCTACAAAATCCTGTGAATGATAAAGAAAAACAAATTGATTCAACTATATTTGTCATCTATGCGACCCACTTAATGACAAAAGAAAGTGTTGTCAGAGCACAAATAAATAAATAAATAAATAAATAATAGAAAAGGAATGATAGAACATGGGGAAAAGTAAGAGCGAGCATTCAAGGATAAACCTTAGAGCAAAAGAGAGTGAGTGAGAGAGAATTACTACACGAACACTGATACTGACGATGCAAACGCATGCTTGAGTTGAGGTTTTTTTTTGTCATTAACCATTCCTGCTGATTTTTGCTTGACTTTGTTTTTATTTATCACTTAAGTACTTCAAACATTTGTGTCGAGTTGTAATTGGTCTGCAGTCTGTATCCCGTTTTTTATTGATTTATATCAGTAACTCTCATCTATGATGAGTAGGAATGTCGCTTCACAGTTGATATCACTGGCACTGGGTTGTAATCACTGTTCATCAAAATATATCGTCTCACACTGGCCCATGTCCATGTGCTCTTTCCTCTTCGACACCGTATCTTCCCTCTTGTAAAGGCATCTCAGAGACAAACATCAAAGACTCTTGTCCGTCATTATTGATAAAACTAGAATTTAACTACTTTTGTACACTCGGTACAAAGGAATGATCGATTCCCAGCCGGGGCAAAGAAATTTGAACAAAGAAATGTGCGTGTTTCTTTGAGATGAAACATTCGAGTATAAAAACAAATGAAAATACATATCATTTTTCTGATGCGAGAAATATAAAATCTCGCTCTGCGTTCAAATTCCCTTTTGCTGGCTCAGGAGTTGTGAGATGATGTTACTAGATTAAATATCGCGACTTATAAATACAATACCACGTAAAGAACAACAGTCTTTACACGATTCATAAACATTTTATCACACTTGAAAAGTACCCTGTCTTAGTTTCTCTTCTGAGTTTCACATTCTTACTGGATTATTTGTTCAATGAAAGGTGCATTAAAAAAATATACAAAAAGCCCTCAAGTACAAAAATATCAAATCCGGTAAACATTTGTATCACAATTTAAGCGTTGCCCAGTTCAAGAATGGTTCGAACGTACGTGGCCCCAAGGGGTGAGAATTCGTTTTACGTTAATTAAATATGTGAATGAAGCTACAGCACCCACCTTGGTTTTGTAAAAAAAAGTAATAGAAAAAATAACCTGCGTCACACGTGAAAATATTTAACGCCACCGCGAATCATTATTTTTTAGGCATCGAAAATTTCAACTTTCAAACGAAATGCCCATATTTAAATTTGAAGCTGATTCCAACATTTCATATTTAATCGAAAAAAAAATGATGGTTAAAAAAGGAATTATTGAGATCTGGTTCGTAAAGCTTGGTCGTGGTTCGGCGCATGTACAGGAGCGTAATCGCAAAACTGAGCAATCGTAGTCCAAAAAAGCAGGACGGCGAGCTTTCGTGGTTCTGTTGACGGCTTGACCTTTTACGAGAAACCCTGGCAGTTCTGTCGTATTTCAGAGTAAAGAGTCAGGAGTGCCTCCTCAGGCACATTATGGATGCACCTACCCTCTGGCCATTGGACGCACACTGCAACACAGTAAAAACAAAACCCGCATGAACAACGGGGCTTTACCTTGCATGTGCAGTACAAACTATAGATCATAAAGATGCTAAATCGTGTGCATCTTTCTGAGGTGTCAAGTCAAACCATAAACAGGGCGTTTAGCAAAAAGGGGTTATACAAATGTCAATTTCAAACTATTACAAAAAATGCCTCTAAAAAGATGTCAACATTTTTTGTTTTTCAAATATTCTCCCTCTCTGTTTCTCTCTGTCTTACTATTCAGGAAGAAACAAATCAGCATAAACGTTTTCATATGCTAAACACCCTGGTTCATGCAAAGGCATTGCTTGTGTTTGTTGAACTTTTTGCGAAACTTAAGCTGAACGTTTCGTTCGGGTTAGCGTCAAATAGGTATATGTGCGTGTACATTTTCATTAGCCGGAACATTCCATTAATGGGTGCTTTTTTTATGTAACTCAAACGGGGGTAAGGATTTCACAGAGGGAAATTGTTATTCGATGTCACATTATTTGTTTTCCATTATGCCATCGTGATTAATGAATTGAAGTGATGTTGGGCCTCGTTGATGAGCGGGTCATTATAATTGTTGTGTCTTTTTGTGTTTTGTGTGGAAACAATTAAGAATGAGTCAAATCAAAGAATAGATCATTCGAAGGATCGGAAGATTGTCTTTCAACTTGATAAATTAATTTAGATTTGTACAAACAAAAGGAAACAATTAACGAAGATCGCATGGGAATTGTGAATTGGGTCATTCTGATCCATCTGGGCGGGCCTCGCTGTCAAATGCAAATACGATTCCAAAGTTGGTGCATCAAAGAAGACCTTAATCCTATCGCGTTACTTAATTTATTCCAAGGCTGACAAAACAGAGAATATCGAGCGTGTTGCCACTCAAAACATTGGTAATTCTAACAAGTCTACAATAGAGTAGATACATTTCCATTTCTTGACAACTCGGCAAAGCATGCACATATGTCAAATTCAGCGAGGGACAACTTTTTTGATAGCCAAATCGATCAAAGTGAGATATCAAAAGTGATGAAAATGAAAATTGTTCAACTCAGAAGAAAATTTCGTTCACAAATATGGAGAATGTAACTTCGTTGACAGAGCGAACGGGCGATTGAAATAAAGTTACGCTGACTAATCAATCCATCAAGTATATACAAGCTCATAATAAAGTGTACGCCGAGCGCAAAGGAAATTGGCCAATGGATTGCGAACGATGGAAGGGGGCTTATTTACCGCCCTTAGAGCACTATTGTATATCTCAGATCTGAAATGGCGATTGAGATATTAAAACAAGGACGATATTCACTAATGAACAAAATTTCAGTTCAATTAGACGCGCGATGAAAGAGACTTTTTAGTTTGCCATTAAAAATTCAATGTGAGATATTGTTAGATTTGCATAATGAATTCGGTGTACTCTCATCGAATGGAATTTTGGTAAAATGGAAATAGACGACGATGGTAAAATTGTGTTCAGCGTGGGAGGATTAACGAAAAAATGAACCGTGCTTGCAATACCGATTTTGCATAATGTATTATAGGATTCTTGTCTTTTTCTTCTGCTTCTTCTTCTTCTTCTTCTTCTTCTTCTTTGTTACATTTTTTGTTGAACGCTACCGTGAATCGTGCTGCAAATTTTACAAATCCCCGCAAACAACAAATTTTAAATTTAAATTTAAATTTAAAATCAATTGTGTTTACAAATTTTTGTAAAACGTGATCGACTCTCGCAACTTGAAATTGACTTGATTTTTGAATAGCGGCAAAAATTGGAAGAAACTATTGCAACTCAAGAAGCAATAATTTGTGTGAAACAATTACACCGCTTCCTTGTTAACGGAGCGGGAAATTTCGAAACGAAGTATATTAATTAAACTATCCCCAAGATAAAAGTCAATTAGTATCCAATCAAGGTAGTAATTAAGAGAACTCTGGTAAATTCGAAAATCGTTACAATAATATAGTTGGTCGCTGAAATTGACACTATCGATTCGTGAACACGAGCCGCGAAAATCGTGCAACGTGATTTATACTTTCTTCTGATTAGCATTGTAAAGGTTACAACAAAGACAATGAATGGACAGCGCTTTTCATCAACGTGTTCCATAAAAACATCGAGACCTTCTTTTTTTTATCATTACAAAGAATAACAAATAGAAACTATCACACTCTCAATTTCTTTTTTGGGATCCCAAAGAATGGAAAAGTGCGTGAATAATAACGAAACGTCTTACGTAAAAGGTCAACTTGGACAAAAAATACAGTTCAATCACACGGAGCGGAATGTCATGAATTCGAGTATAATTAGACCCGGTAGGCTCACTGGGTCGTCTCGTGTGCATACACAAATGATATCCATTGGTGACTTTGGCAAGACTTGGCACGACAGTCGATCGTTATTGTCGTTTCAAGTAGATACTATTTTTAAATCAGATAACAGTCTTGCGTGCATTGCTTATTTTTTTAATAAATAATCCATCATTATCTGAAAATTTCTTTTTCATTTTCAACACATTTTTCAATATACTCAAAAGCACAATAATGAATCCAAAACAGCACATATTTTGCAAATCAATATGGAGCCAACTGACTCATCGACATGTATCTAATATATATTTTAAGTACTATTAATATATTCTCAAATTGTATAACTAGAATTTTTTTTCATTTTATTATGCCAAAATATGCAGTTAACTCTTCCATAAAATGTACAAAGTGGAAGAAGATAACAATTGCTGCAAATTTACCATCTGAAGTTAGTGATATTTGTTAAGCAACTTTTCTCTTGTGTATCAAACGAAAAAAATATCCGAAGGAATTTGATGATGTGCATGTATGTACGTGTGAGATGTTAATGGTACGACAAATTTAGCGGATGGATAGAGTGTTTGACAAAACAGGAATGACAGACGGCCGTTGAGGTGAGCTTTTTTATCAAGGGCGACTGGTAATACGAGCGGACCGCACGTAAGTTGCCACCGATCTGGATCGAATGACGCTTTAAATGTCGACACAATTAAATTGAGATTAAGTGTTTCGGAATCGGTGAACAAGATTCAGTGAAACCTAAATAATGTGACATTCGGTAAAGGCTAAGATTATGTGACAATCAATGCAGATTCTGCAACTAAATTATAAGCATAAAAGATAGCTAGTTAGTATCCATTTTTTTCTTCCTTTCTTAATCCAAATTGATTGGAACAAGATGGAATATATACTATTGCAAACTTTCGTCAAGATTCAAAGCAAAATCGAGTTTGAATAAAGTATAATTCACTCGAATTACTTTGCTTAGATCCTTAATGAAACTAATGTAGCAAAGACTGTTAAAAACAAAGAAATGTTGTTAGTTTGTTGAAAAGACTGAATTGCACAACGTTTGTATCAAAAGCAAGAAAAAAAAGGTGAAGAGGGAAGAATCGTGGCTTACCGTTGGGAACTGTTGGCGGTTTTTTCGTTTGCACTCGCGCTGTTGCGTTGTTGACCTGTGGAATCAAAATCAAACGATCAAAATATATTTTTTGGATTCTCATTCAATCACGAATTCGTCACGCTAGAACGAGCCGGGCAATAAATTTTCGCAAGTTAAACAATTATCGTTGGACTGGTAAAATCTCAAAATACGGCTCGATCAAGCGTAAACCGAATGCAAAAAAAAAGGTAAAAATCATTCCTTTTTACAAAATTCAATCAGCGCGATTGCAAAAAGGAGGATACAAAAATAAATGTCTGGCAAGGGTCTGCAATAAAATTAAAAAACTCTTATTTTGCTGCTTGTTACCAAACTCGATTAGAAACATACGTTTTGATTGCAAACACTTGCCGGAACCTCAGTAACACACCTAGAATTTGAGCGCAAACTTTTTTTTTGCAGGGAAAGAAAATAAAAAGAAAAGAAAAATGATGAACCGAGCGCAAACCGAGTTATCGATTTGCTTGTCGTTTTCAAATTCACTACTCGTTGCATCGGGCTTATGAAAAATGCAATAGCTCCCGTACGCTAACCGCAGCTCGTTCGGCTTTCAGCCCCGTCAAACTCATAAGTCATCAACACTAAATATAACAGAGTCCGCCGATTTGTTTAATTTGCGGCCCCCAGTCTCCGCTCGGTTCCCCATCAACCGGACGTTCCTGAAAAGTCATTGTAAAGCAATAAATCACGCGGGCAATGCGGATTCGAAATAAACCGCGTCTCTGTGCCTTTTTAATCAGACACCGAAATAGAATTGACAGAAATAAATGAATAACAAATAAGTCATTTGTTTCCTGTCGTTTCCAAGTAAAACGTCAAAATACATTCTTCGCAGAAACGTCGTCAGCTTTTGAATGTTAAAAACCAAAATTCCAATAAGAATTTGGATCTTTAAGCAAATATATTTACAAATGTTTTTAAAAAGTTACAGTACACTCAAAAAAAAAATGGACTGATTGATTTGAATTTGAAGATAAACATAAATTTTAATATTTTGATGAAAAAAATATTAGAACACATTTCAATTGATTATTATTATTATTATTATTATTATTATTATTATTATTATATATATTTTTTTGAATGTACGTAAAACCTGAAAGTAATTTGTATAGATCAATTGAGTGGCGCATCTGAGAGGACGCAGCTGTACAATCGCGATCAAAATAAACGTCCTTTTATATCGCTTGCAAAATTTCATCTTATAAGATTATCATTAACCGCGTCGTTTCAGATACAAAATTGTTATGGCAAAATTGCCATTGAAGACATAAGGATTGCGCTGGTACCTGTTAACCGAATATGGAAAGAGCAATCGAAATTCGGATGTTCGCTGGTAAACATGACGTTCGCTCGTTTATAAGAATGAATCGCGGATAAAAACTCAAATTAGACTAGCCATTTTTCTTTTAAAATAGCATCTTGAAGAATGCCTCGAGTGCCATACGAATAGCAGGCAAAGTAATTTCGCGGCGCTCGTTTTTGCATACTTAATGAATAAACAATCGTGACGCATTTAACAATCGTGACGCATTTAATTATGCGATGCTAAATCAACTGTCCCTTTTTGTCATTCACATCGTTCATTATCGTCCGGTTATGAAGATGATTTGTTTTCTCCCTTTTTAATACTTGTACAATTTCTTTCCATTTTTCTTCGTCCGACAAATTATTGCCGCATAAGCTAAATTTCTGCCGAGTTGATCGAGATGAAATATGCAATCAAGTGGGCTTTCTACTTAATCAAAGCCCGAAAACATGATCAGCACAGTAGTAGCAGTAGAAAAGTCGATAAATAAAAATTTGCAAAAACTTGTTATAAATCTGTCTCGGCTAATTTGAATCACAAAAATTCGCGGGTAATTTGCATCGCGGCTTCATATTTTTTTTTAGCGATGAAAATCAATGCGGATCGGGGAAAAAAAAGAAAGGCGAAAAAAAAATCGGTCTCTCGTCTTGTGATGCCCGTAAAAATCTGTCCGCTGATTGGCAGTCGCGCTTCCGTTCACGTATTCTGCATAAATTTGACTTGCTAAAGCCCGTGACTCGGATGCGCATACGCGGACTTTCTTACGCTCTTTTGTTTGCATGCGCGCTTGTTGTTACCGTCGCTTCTTCTCGCGCGAAGACACGTTTGCACATTTTCTGGCTCATTAGTCATGATGTAAGTGAATGATTCAGGTCGTTGCAAAACTGCTGCAGTTATCAATTTTTCTATCAAAAAGAGATAAAATCGTTGTTTAATTTTTTCCTTCTAAGTGGAAAAGCCAAACAATTTCATTTTTTTGTGCAATGTGTATTTTAAACAGTTGAATATTTTAAAATTCGCAAAAATTCATTTTTAGTGGTACTCTAAAAAATTTTGATTCAAATTATTGAATTCTATTGACCAAATTGATGGTGGTATATTTGACTACGCCAATGATTTTAATTTCCTCATTTCTTTTCATAATATTATTCTTTCGAGACTTTCATTCATTATTCATATTTTTAATTGATTATTAGAATATTCATTCATGATAAAATCAGTGTTATGATCATATAATATTCATAAACGTTATTTAATTATTCACTTTTGTTATCCAATTTAAAGGATGCAATGGTTCTAAAATTGAAATAAAAAATAAATTGTCATTGCATAATGAAAGATGGGATAAAATTGAATGCAATAAAAAATGTCTCTTTTTGATTGAAGACAAAAATTGTATCAGCAATGTGGTGATGGAATAAAAAATCTTATCTATTTCGTTTGAGACCTTAAAACAACGAAGACAGAAGGTAATTCGTAGCCGTGAATTTGATAAGCATGAATATACAAGCAATCGATGCAACCCTCCATTTTGCCTTAACGCTTGTTTTCGCAATATCCCTTGGTTATCTCCGTCCGCGTGTTTTATCGCAAAGCGAACGTTTAAAGCTCGACTCGCGGTAATTCAAGCTTTATTATTCTTACGAACAAAAGAAAAGTCCGAGTACTTCAATTCCCAACGCAGAAGTGTACATTTTATCAGCAGTGATCAATGCTCTTTTTTTTCTTACTTTGGTTGTTTTATGCCACGAATTTTGGTATCGACTGGCCTAATTTATTTTCCGTTTCCTCTTGAAATCCTTAATTATTAACTTTTCGACGTATCTCGAAATTGCAAACCGAGAATCGAGATTGAAACACTAATAAGACGCCGCAATTGAAACGCAATTTCAAAGGTATATTATTATTATATTTTATACAAATCCAGCGAACGTCCGAATTGTTTTTTCCAATTTTTATTTTTTCCCGGTTATTGAGAACCGACATGCGACAATGCGCCATCTTGATTCAGATAAAAAAATATACTCCTAAATATAAAAACGTACAAATTCATCATTATTATTTGATTTTCTTTCAGTTTAAAAATTACTTGTTTAGTTGTTCAATTTTTCACTATAGCCGTACTCACATGTCAAATCCCAAATTTTATTATTATTATTATTTTTTTTTTCATTATTCGGTTATCAAGTAGAAAGATAAGTGAGCTGATGAAGTTAGGCGAAAAACTTTGAATGATCGTCATCACAATTGATGTGGGTGTAATTAAGACTACCATTTTAAATCGATTATAGAGTTAAGGAATAAAAGCGATACGCGCAAGGCGCCGGCCTGTTTTGATCGCAGTGCCACAATCACGTGAAACAATGATCGATTGTCTTTAAATTTCACCTCGACTAATGTCTAAATTGAACTTTCTGGGCAAGCCAAACTTTTTTTCTTTCTCTCTCTCTCTCTCTCTCTCTCTCTCTCTCTCTCCCTCTCTCTCTCTTCCTCTCCCTCTCTCTTTTTCTCTCTTTATTAAAATCTAGAAAAGGAAGACAATCGAGTCAGAATTAAAACGTGATCCACGGCCACGTAACTTTTCATTGTGGACTTCAAAAAATGTAATCAAACATTGTAGAATAAATAAGATTTTTGCAGTAAGAAAAAATAGACATTGACATTTGATGAAGACAAATAAACATATTATTATAGTTAAAGTTACAAAAATGAATAAATGATGGACTACAGAGAAAGAGAGAGAGAGGGGGGGGAGAGAGAGAGAGAGAGAGAGAGAGAGAGAGAGAGAGAGAGAGAGAGAGAGAGTGTGCCAAAAGGAAGAAGAGAACTTTCAGCTTTTTTTTCGAGAGAAAAGCGCGTGGCTGTGGAAGGAGCATTAAAATTCGGCCGGCACGCGTTGTTCAGTGTACGTCGGTGAGAGAGCGGGCAGTGCGAATTTCGTATATATTATCTTTACTGTATATATTAATATTCTTGCTGTTTTGATCTCGTCATCGCGAAATGTTTTCTTACCTTGATGGACACTTGTGAGGCTTCGGTCCTCGCCGAGTGTCCCAGAGTTTGTCCAACCGGACACGTTCAATCTCGGTATTTCTCATTTTGTTGATCAACTCTACTGATATCAACTTTGGACAAACATTATTCTCATCAGACTGACAACGCTTATGCCACTGTCGCTCTCTCATTTAGTCTTTTTTTTTGTTCTGTAATTTGTTTTCACCATAACATACTTTGCTTCCTACTTCATCAAACGTCATTTTTCATTTCTGTCTCACTCGCGCGACTTCTCTACAAGCAGATAAAAAAGATTTTCCTCGTGAGACATCCATTAATGTGATCTACTTCTAAAATGGTTGGTATCATTAAACATTGACAATCGGTATCATTTTTCATGTTCAATAGTTTTTGTTTGATCGAATTAAAAATTGCAGCAAATCTGATCTAGGCTGATGAACATCTAATTTTAGAATATATAAAGACACTCAATGAAACTTTGGTTCGATCAAAAGTTGTCAAGCTATTACTCGGTGGAAGTCAAATTGTTTCACATAAAAGCATAAAGTATTTGAAAAAAGTGCGAGCAACATGGCGATTTGAGGATGCAATATGTTATTATCGAGCGGGTCTCTCGGCTAGGTTTGATTCTTAATAACAACAGAAAACTTGAGTCTTGCCACTAACATTGTGTATATGGTTGCCAATCTTTTAATCCATTTTGAATATCGACGTTTTTCTATGCCTCACTCACTTGCTATAATAAATACGTATAACTCGTGTCATCTATTTGTGTACGAAACATTCATTTATACATCATAGTCAATATTATACATTGTACTTGCACAAAGCCACCTGAACCATTTCAAAATCCAGCACCGCGAGCTCGTTTTCACGCCATTCATTCGATTCATTTTCACGATAATTCAATTCAATTTAAATTAGATTCAATGTAAACATGTTTCGCAAAACGCCCGGGAATCAAATTTCGCGCACAGAGAACGTCGCTCACAACAATGTTTGTATTCTTTCTTTCTTTTGTCAACGACATTGATTCTTGGACTCGAGATTTTATCATCCAATTTTTATCATCCTGAATAGTAATATCACGCCTCAATATTTTCAACTAATCAAGTCTATTATCTCGTTGCTGTGTAATATCAGTGTTCATTTTAATTCCATACCCGTGGTTTTGGATTATCGTGGATTAGCTAACTAAGAGGATTACCCGCAAAGTCATCATCAGTTTGCACAAAAAACAATAAAAACTAGTTTAGTATAATATTGTAAAAACAAATCAGAACTTTTTTTCAGTCCAAACGACTGAACAATGTGCAATTAAGCTATCACAATTTCAATTAAATTGATGATGTTGAATTGAAACACAATTTTTATCGCAATCAAGAGAATACGTTTAATTCGCCCGTTCTCCGTGCTCAAAATGAAAAGTTTTTAAAATTTTATTCTGAAAAAAAAAAAAAAAAAAAAAAAACAGAAAAAAAAAGAAAAGAGGAAGGTAAGAAGGCAACAAAAAAAAGAACACGTGTAATATAAGATGCACAAAGGCGTACGCAATGCGCATGCATGTGTGCACCGTGTCAGCTGAAAGAAAAAGACATGGTTATCGCACAATAAGAGAGCGAAACAAATCAAGTATTAATAAATGACATTATTGAAAAATAAGAATCAAAATGAATGAAAAAACATGATATCATAAGATTCTTTGTTCTCTTGTAAAATTACAAAAAGGTATATGTATGTATATATGTATATATGTATATATAAATATATATATATATATATATATATATATATATTTAAGTATAAGAAAGTCATGCACACCTCAATCTTTCTGCCCTCAACCACGGTGCCGTGTAGCCTCTCACGTGCCCGGTCCGCGTCAGCACTATTTGCGAATGTTACAAAACCGAATCCCTGCATGCAAGGACAGACAAAACAACATGCATTAAACTCAACTTACAGACTGCGCGCTTCGTGCGCCCTCACGCCGACATCCTCTCTCTTTATATTTCTTTTTTGTTTGTTTTTTCTTTTCTTTTCAAGGCATCTCTCTTTTTATTAATCGGCGAATGGCATCGATTCGAGCCTGCAAAATTTTCACCTCGGATGAGGGAGGAGGGCTTCGAATCGTCGCCAGACATCCGCAGAGAGTGATGCAAGCGCCTCATACGGCTAACGAAGACGCACCAAACAACGTGCAACAAATAAGTAATATCAAATCATGGTAAGAAAATTATTGTCATGGTCACATTAATCATATCATTATCATCTCATATCGTGTCGTGTTATTGTGGTCCTCGTCATATCATTGAGACTAAGTTATCAATATGCTTCCGAAAATAATAGAAATTTCATTGTGCACAGGAAATCAAGAACAGGAGGTGGGAATGGAACGTTTTTTGGACTGAGGATAGTCAATTCTTAACATCGTAGCCGTAAACTTCTTCTTTCACTTGGTTTTTCGTCTTTCTTCTGAAGTAAAAGAAACATTAAAATAAAAACAAAATTGATATGCTTAAATAAAAATTGAAAGAAAAAAAAAAGATAAATGTATCAATGTGTCGAGTTGTGGGGTGGGAGTTTTGTGGATCGGTTCTTTTGCCACTAAAACATTCATTTCTACCGCACTGCTTATTCGACGCAATTTCAACTTCGGTTAATTGAACGAGGCTGTCCGCCTTATCTTTTTTTCCACGCCTCTTCAAAGTTGCACTATCGCGAATTCGAAATTCGTTTTCGTTATTTTAAATCGTTTAGATTTGTGGCACTCGGAGAATGCATTTTCAGATTGCTGAAGCGCGAAAACAATTGTGGCCGAAAATCGTGACCAGCCATGGTCGAATTAGCATAGTTATCAATCTGAATTAAACGCCAGGTCGCTAAAGTTATAACACGATAAGTGCCGAGCGTGGGTACATCAAACATGCCCGATAATAGAATACCCAAAAAGTCACGCATCAGTAAACAGAGAAGGCTGCATTTTCAAGGTTTTATTTCGGAAATTAGCTTCTGTATTTTGCTTTATGAAATCATAAACTTCTCCAATTATATAGTATCCTCTTTTTTACCAAAACTTTTAAATCAATTTGCTTGAAAATTATGTGAAAACTTTGCTGGCAAGTTTAAAAAAAGGCGCCTCGTCATTAAAGGTTTTCGATGAATTGGAATTTTATTATTAAAAAATTAATTCATTCATATTTATACATATATTTGATATCTCAGTAGCAATAAATGTTTAATTGCAATGAATTTCAGGTCACAAATGCTTTGCAATAAAACTAGTGATAACAAATTCGAACATATGTTAAGCTTTCCCATGTATTATTAAATCCTCCCCATGCATTTTTAAACCCACTTAACCTAAGACTAATCAATAATGCAACACCCCGATGACTGAATAATAATGCAAGGAAGTTTATCTTCGTATAAATGGAAATTTTTTTTTTATTTGAAAAAAAAACATGAGAAACTCGTCGCATCTGTTGCAAACTAATTTTCATTCATAAATAATATACAAGTTTACTATTACAAAGTAATACGAGACGAAATTGATCTCGACGTATGTTCATATGTTTATCAACCAAACCAAACGAAATGTTACTTTGAGACGCATTTTCAAATCTCATTTTCAGGATATTTATGGTTTCATAATGCAATGCACACATGTTTTTGATTTATATGGTTACAACATCAGGAACGCTTAAAGTATAAGGTACGTATATTGAATAAGATGTGCGCAAAACTGAGAAGTATCGATTTTCCGTCAGCGCAAACACAAAATCTTATGCAAAATTACGGTAAATGCCAGTGAAACAACAAACATGTAAAAAGGAATTTGCGACTACATCCTCGCGAGACGAATGTGTTGGAGCTTTTGTAAAACAAATTGAAACACTCTGTATCTTCATCATACAAAGCCAATTTCCGAACGTACCGTCAACTTCAAAGTTGCGGATTCAGTAAATAATTTTATATTTAGTTTGTACGATATAATAATAACATTGGAAGAGCATAATTGTACTAATTAATTCAAAATTAATAGCACGGCAATATCAATTTCTCTACTATAATGAATAGCACCTTTGGGCCTCTGATCATTAGTGGAAATAATATCGTGATATGTGGCATAAGTATCATACTTGAAAATAAATAACGTATCCGAAAGACAAAACAAGACTCGGC
Source organism: Trissolcus brochymenae (assembly GCA_030523145.1). NCBI lineage: Eukaryota > Metazoa > Arthropoda > Insecta > Hymenoptera > Scelionidae > Trissolcus > Trissolcus brochymenae. The sequence continues at coordinate 45,169 of JAQQRF010000493.1, forward strand.
TGTTCGCCCCGATCGATCGCGCCGCGTGCATGTAGTTTTTCCCGAGGGTCGTAAATGTTTAGGGGTACGCGACGCTTCCCACTAAATTCATGTCCTTGAGTGTGTTGTGATAGGAGTTATAAGAGAGATAGAGATAGATAGAGATAGATAGAGATAGATAGAGATAGAGAGAGATAGAGAGGTAGAGAGAGATAGAGAGAGAGAGAGAGAGAGAGAGAGAGAGAGAGAGAGAGAGAAAGAGAGAAAGATGAAGAGAATAACACTTATATACGAACATGTATGTTCCAGGTCAGACGTAATTCTCACGCGGACGAGCTTGTGTAAAATCTATTCAAATTTATCCCACTGCTTTGAATTTGAAAATTTCAATTCAATAAAGAAGAATTCGAGATAAATATTGAAACAAGTCTTGCCATAACAATTTAATCAGTCTGATAAAAGAAGGAGATTTATGGAAGAAGAATAAAATTAAAATAAAACAAAACAAAATAATGTATGACCTGGGATACCGTATTCGTCTCCGTAAGGACGTATATAAATGTCTGTATAATAAATGTACGCGTTAGACTGAGCCAAAAAAGTTGTCAAGTTTGTTGAGTTACAGCTCGAAAGTTCTTCGGTCATGAGTATACCATTGAAAGTAAGTCAGCAGATGCACAATTTCGAGAGGATCTAATATAACGTTCGTGAAAGATGATTGCAATCAGAACTCGTTTCTAAACAACAACACAATAATGCGCCAAATAAATGTTTTGAACGATGAAATTGAAAAGTGGATCTTATGGAAATGAAAAAAAAAAAAAAAAACATGGTTGGTTTGCAAGTGCAAACTGTTTGCATCCAAATATTGTGCATCCGATGGACGAACTCGTAACAGGAAACTTGTGGCAACTTTGGATTCAGTTTAGCATACAGGCTGACAGTTCGGAAACGGCACAACAGGATTGGATCGTTTGCGTAACCGAACCGACAGGAACATCTTACAACGAGACCGAGCGAGTGTGATGTGTGTGTGTGTGTGTGTGTGTGTGTGTGTGTGTGTGTGTGTGTGTGTGTTATCGGCCTTAGTCGGGTATGGTGAGAGTTAAGCAGTTTCTAAAACTAAACATATAAGTGATTAAAGAAACATAAGCGATGGACGAACCGTTAAGTACCTGCCTCACCTAACGAAGCGTGCGGCTACTATTTACAACGGACGGGCACCGAACGTAGCCAATCTGTCGCATTTTGCCTCTCGCAGACAAAACGCGCGGAGACCAACACGTCGACACCCCGTTTCGTAACTCATGCTTTGCAGATTAGTGGAATCTCGCGTTGTGAAATGCATGTGACTCGTCGCACACGTCAATCAATCCATCTATTTGAATCAACGAGTAACTAAAAGTACATTTATTTTCTTTTTGTCACGAATTGATCTACCGTAGAATAGAAAATTGCTCTTGAAAATGCATTTTTAATTAAATAAAAATTTTTCTATTTAAAACTTCAGGCCATCAATATTTTTTTAACAGTGCCTTAAGTAATGTCAAGTTTCGACAACATTGTTTGCAATCAATGTTTAACAAATTGTTATTCCAAAAGTTGTAAAACATTGTTGATAATAAAAATTCTTCCTCAAAGAACCCAAGTTTTATTCTTGGGTTTCATATTTATCTGGATTCAGTTAAATAAATACTTTTTTGTTATTCAATCGATCGTTTTTGAGAGCAAAGAAAATTTCTTCACTTTGACGGAGTAACAGAAAAGAGAATTGAAACTCCGCCGGTCAGGCCGCATGGTTTCATAGCTTGTTCTCGGTTGCTCAATTCAAATGCTGACAAATTGATCGAAACTTGTTTCTTATAATTATTTTGTTTGTAGGATTAATCGATGTGTGCTAACGCAACTGAGGCACATGCAGTTATTTGTATCATAACGTGTGACAATAATCAAATACATCAAATTGTACTGGAATTGTAAAGGATAGTATGACAACGATCAACTTGGTCGATTTATTTTATTTCTTACTTAAAAAAACAACCAAGTCAATGGTCCAGTAGAAGGATTGAAAATAGTTCGGATTGGAAAGGACAGGAGAGTTTTGAAAACGACGACGAGATGTTAAAAGTTTCATCAAATCAAATGGGTAGCATCTCCCGGACTTGCGGCATACATAGTGCGCAAATCCAAATCAGCGTGTCCAATATCGACTGTCTTTTAGATTTGGTCAGAAATTGTGGTATCGATTTTGTGCTTGATTTCAAATGAGCGAAATCAAAAGAAAAACAAGGCATTTGATTTGACTGGGGTGTTTGTTAAAGAAAAACAAATTGAAAAAGAAATAAAAATGAAACGAAATCAATAAACTCGATCAAATGTGATAATAAATTAGAATTATATTAGTTGTAAAACAAAAGTTAAAAAATTTACTTTGAAATTGTAATTGAACACGGTTGCCCTCAATCGATAGACAGTCCCTTTGTAAACAATGGGAGATTACTAATGATATAAAATGCGGAAGGCTAGCTAGTAAAAATGCAACAGCTTGTCTAACAACTACGAGGACCAGTGCCACCTATCGTCTCATCTACGTATCACATATAATAATCAACGTGATAAGTATGATAAGTATGTACGAGTCGTTGAGTACACATCTGGTATTGGCAGGAAGAGCGCCACGAGTCTGACGGGAAGGACCTGTCAATTGAATTCAACTGCTCTGCGCGAAAATTGAACGGCTGGGAACGAAATTGGTCTCTGTTCCGTTTGACAGATGGCGCTCTTGGTCGGTCCTCATTCTGGTATTTAATTGCCGTTTCATTTCCTTCAAAAATGCTGCACTTGATTGGGATGCCACATTCCATTTACATTGACGAAGCTTTCGAGAAAGATCTCTCTCGCTTACAGCTAAAGCACAGTGCTTTTACAAAATGGAGGTACTACTAGCGAAGTATATATATACGTATTACGCTTGGCAATAAACGTGATGTATACATACATATATATGAAAAATACATTTTATGTATGAAAAAGCGAGAGAGAAAAGGTTCACGCGTAGAATACGCATTTTGCAAAAGCAATATGGCTGAAAGAATTTGATTCGAGCGATTTTCAATTTAATATTCTCTATTGACGTTTCATTATTTATTTCGTTAACTCAAAACAAATGTATATAAGTGAAACAAACCGCAGGATATCGCTCGAATCGAAGTTGCTCGTTCAGCAAGAACCAGCGTGACAATTGTTCAAACGATTAGATTGACTTATCAAATTGCCAATGATGGAATCACGATGAGCCCTCTCTGCCGTCTTTCCACGATTAATCTGGTTACACGATGACTACGGATGCGAATAATCATAACATCGATCTCATCAAACAATTAGTAAGACTAATCGAAAAGTGCACGCCCAACCAATCACACGGATTGAACAAAAATTCAGATAGAAATATGTTTTTGTGCATTGACATTTTCATCGCGAAATAATTAAGCGTGACACAGCGCTTAATCCTACACGCGGTCCAAAGTTATTATTTGTTGTTTAACTAGACAAGTTGGAAGCGAGCCACTGTTTGCTCACCGTCGGTGGACGACCGTTGGCTCAACCGTTGAGATATTTACTTTCGCCTGATACCAAAATCAGATGCCACTGTTGCGTTATCAATTTATCGTTCTATCAACGTTGCTCGTATTGTTTTAATCCTCTATACAACTCCACTTTCAATTGATTTTAATTAATAATTATTTTGTGGAAGGATTTGTACACATCTACATCATTTTATTATAATAGAAAAAAAAACCACTGGCATTAAAACAAGAATTTGTAGATCTGATAATAAATAATTTACATTTTTCAAGTACAAAACGTTATTTTATATCAAGAATGTGAAACATTGTCACAGCTGTAGAACGCGCACCTAATAATACATTGTGATACATTGAATTAGACGTTTCCTAGGGTGGCTCTTGTGTATACTCCGACAATCATATAATTCAGTAAAACGACCGCAAGCATATTATTGAAGCACAGCATGATTATTCATCGTGTCGTCAGGCGTTGTATTCTCATAGTGGTGCAATTTCATAAATCGTTCAGCGAAAAGAAAGCGAAAACGAACAGTGATAAGACGAGGGAAGACGAAACAAGTGGAGGACGATACCGGCCTGTTGTTGGCACTGCGGGAACTTGATCAAGTGTACTTGAAAGTACTTGACGCGGGCGCACTAAATATGCAGAACCGCCGGATGCCGACTGTCGACGCGATGTATTACTGCGGATCTTATCCCGTGCCCTGTCATCTATACTGCGGCCAATTTGCATTTCAAACTTGCTTTTTGTCGTGCGATCTTTTCGCCGTACCGAAATATCGTGTCACCCATAAATGCCACGTCTGTCAACCTATTCAAAACTAGTAACAATGTCAAAAGTGCCTAGGTGACTTATCTCATACGCGATGTATCGTATTTTTTGCTTACAACGATCATTTATAATTGGCTACGAGAAATTAATTGAGACCACGTCATCCTTTTTTGTCAAATATCAAATGCACGGTATCTCTGTGGCTTTCAAGCCAACGATCAAAGATTCCATCTCTGAATGAAAAGAACGTTAGAAACTAATTTTTGTTGTTAGCCACGATGCGAGAGAATTGTATCAAATGTTCGCAATGGCTGCGGAGCAATTGCATCCAATCGTTTTGTCCCGTTCTTTTCTTTTTTTGGCATTTCGATTTGAGGCTCATCGAGAATCCAAGATTGTACGAATGTCTTTTATCTGTCAATAAATCGTTTGATCGATTCTGACGCTGGAACTTGCTGAACATGATTGTAATTAATAACATGACCGACTGATTTATCAATGTTTCTTTCTATTACTTTTTTTTCTTTCTTTATTGTTTTTATTCCAAGATGTTTAACTTAATGATATTCGTAAATAATTTTTTATATCTTAGAATTCTTTAAAAGACAATCATTGAAATGAGTGGCAATAGATTGAAAACTTTATTTTTATTGTGATTTTTACAAATCATCTTATTCGAAATAACATTAAGAACATCTTGGATCAGTGACCATCATGATTCAGAACAAAAAATTGTTCCTGATAAAATGTGATACATAAAATCAATCAATAATCTTGTTTCTATTTGCTTGATATATTCGCTAAGATAATAAATAATTCATAACAAACCTCTTTTAAAGTTAACAATTCAAATAACAGTGAATTCAGAAAAAAAATCTATTATATTTGGAAAAATATTTAAAAGAAAACCATTGTGACTAGAATACAATAAGTTGAGTGAACTTTTATCAAGATCAATTTTTTGTTACGGTGTCGTTGAGAGATAAATTGTAGTCTGTCTGTTAGAATTCTTACGGGATGAGCTTACCTTGCTTCCCCTTTCATTGAATATAATTTCTACGTCCAATATGGGGCCAAATTGCTGAAAAGAAATGAAAATGGTTTATCAGTAATCGAAATATCATCATCCAAGTATACAATTTGTATTTTATAATTTAAATCGTCACAAAGTGCTTTTGAAAAGTGAAGAAAGGTCGGAAAAAATTGAGTAGAAAATACAAAGCAAATAGCGTGCAATATTTCACGAGAACGTCATTGTTATCTCAACGGTTATACGTAAAATATGGAACAGCGTTGGTATAGTAGCACTAGAGCACACCGAAATTCATCTTGACAAATATAATATACAAAAAATATTGTAATTTTTTTTCGCGACACTTAATGTATAAAGAGGATGGAAATCTTGAATACATCTTGCGATAATGTCAAACGTGAAATAGAACTTTCTCGGTTACATTTATCATGTCGAAATCAAGCGTAAAATGATATTTTGAAAGTAAGGAAAAGTTTAATATTTTTTTTTCTTAATTGTAAGAAAAATGGATTCGCAGACTTTGCACATAAAAAAAAAAAAAAAAAAAAAAAAAAAAAACAACATTTTTTTCAGATACATGATTGACTACTTTCGTTTGTCTCGTGGGATTTTCTTAAAATAAATACTCACGCCAAACATCGTTCTAAGATCTGGATCTCTAAAACGGAAGGGTATATTGCTGACATGGAGACGTTTCGGTTGACTCTTGAGGTCCGATGCTTGTGTGGCGGTGGCAGGCGTTGTAGCCCCAGAAGTTACAGGTACTAACGCGCGACTCTCATCATTGGTCTCCGTGCTGGTTTCGTTACCTGATCCTGGCGTTTGTGCAGATTGTTGTGCGCCTCCTCCAGCTGCAGCCGCTGCGGCAGCTGCTACCGCCTGAAATACCTCCGACTGCAACACACAAGCAAAGTCATAAATATGCACATACTCTCAAACACATCACTTTTTCAAAAACATTTTGACAATTCATTTTGTATTTTCAACAACCGTTTATTTACAACTTTCTTTCCTTCGTCAACCTTTTTTATCTTCTCATCTCTTTGATTCAAATTTTCAGACTAAAAAAATGAACATTCAAACATAAAAAAGTAGCGCATCCTCCCCAAAGCAATTTATTAATTAATTCTCAATTTACGAAAAAAAGCACCCTGATAAACATGGTAAGAAAGTGCAATTTGATTATTATTCATCTTAATTAGAGATCGGCGTATGTTGTAATGGAATTCTATAGTCAGTGGGATAAAAATGTGTACAAGTTTATTCAATGACGTCTGGTTTATTCACTGCGTATGAACTGACTGGTTTAGACGCGTGTCACGATTGTGCTCATGCCGCCGCTGAAACGCAGATTGATGCTGGCTGCCTGGCTTTGAATGGACTGCCATCAAGAAAATTTAATGTTGATTAAGAATAAATCTTGATATGTTAAAATGGAAAATGTTACTGAAACACTGCCTCTGATCATTGTAAATGTTATTAAAACACCGCCTCTGTTGATTCTCAAATAATAACAACAACACAAATTCTTTTAAAAAAAAATTGATCGTCATCAAAAAGGACTTGCTTGCAAATGAATAAAAATAAAAAACTCGCAGCGACACCATTATCGGCATTAAATTTAATTCTTGTACAGTTTATTGAATCGCAAGCTCGTAAGTATAAAGTTCATAGGAATTCATCAATAGGAAAGAGAAAAAATAAGAATCTTGACAGTAAAGGGGAAGAGGAAGTTGCTTCTTCGAGCGTCGCCCTAGCAAAGTTTGTTCTGCTTTATCCACGACTTATTCGTGTTTGGTTGAGTCTGACTTACTCGTTAGTCGACTCCGGAAAAGCGTGACGAAAGAGAAACAAGGGTGAAAAGCGTATACGAGTATTAGAGCGAGGGCGCATGCGGAATACCAAGCAGTTCATCTAAATGCTGATTCGCTGGTTGCAACGGGCTATAAGGGGTTTGTTGAAGAACTACGCAAATGTAGCTAACGGGATTGTTTGTCGAGGAACGGGACTTCACAGAACCTGGCAAATTAGCAGCAGAGATTCTCCAAGTGTTTTATCTATCATTTCAACTGACCCAGCAACCGATGAGCACAACATCCTAGACGAAAATAAAAATAATTTCGATAAAAATGCATGCAAAAATTTTGTTTGCACCAAGTGGGTATATATTAAAAACTGATGTGCTTACTTTGTAATTAAGTTTCAAAAATTCGGTTCAAAAAGTTTGTTTAAATAAATTTGAAGAAGTATATAGTGCATTGAAAAATGAAAAGCAAAAGTTGATTTTCAATAATAAAAAAGCATCATTTTTTTGCAAAAAGTTGAAAGATAATGGGAAAGTAAGTGATTGGCGAATAATGTAATCCAGCACTTTACAACTTTGAACTTTCAGTAGTGAAGATCGCGTTAAGTCAGCCGCGTCGAGAGGATGAACTTTCTCATGGTAACGGTAGTTGAGTTTTTTAACCGACTGCAACGATGGATATTAAATATCATTTCTGTTTTTTAGATAAAGATATAAAAAATTGAACCCTTTAGAGTTTGTTCTGTAAATTGAACTCTTTTTCTGGATAAGAAGAGATTAAATCGGAACTACACAAGTGTAGTTCATTGCAGAGTGTCGCTAACCCAATTCCAGTTATACGAGACGAACAACAGAAATGGAATATGCGACGTGGTATCATCCGGCTCAACTCCCTTCAAACGACTCTAAGTAATGCATTATTGTACTGACATCCGTTAATTCGCCATCATTATACTCTGTCCGTTGTCCTCGCATTTTGCTCTGATTTATAACTCATGAACTCTGCTCTGGTCCGACGATCAAGCCAGTTCATTTCGGATGAACTTTCATGATTTTGAACTTTTGGTGATCAAATTAAATATTCAATAATAATAAAATAGTCTTTGATTTAAACTCATCATTTTAATATTTTACTTCTTTTTCATAATAAATTGAAGCGTGTGTCTAGGATCACACTCGAAAATATGTAAATATTGTTGATTTATGCGTCAGGGTACTTATAAACAAGCTTAATTCTACTGTGTCTAATCTCAGTAACCGATGAAAAATGTTTGTTCACCGAATGCAAATTTACATCAGTGTATAACAATGAACCCGTCATGAATATTCAATTTATCAAAATTAAAAATGATATCGCAAGTAGTTCAGAATCAGGATTCTGTTTTGTTATCAAAGAATCACGATTGTACCGTCCATCGGATTAAATTTTCAATCGTGTAATTTTGAATCCATGTCCCTGGGGGATATCCGAGGTAAAATTATAAAATTTTGTATTCATGCCAGTGTTCAACATAACTCCTTGATATCCATTGGTGAAAATTCAATTTATTTGCAGAGTCCATAGAGGTTCTTGAAAATCACACCGGTGCAAACACTTTTTTTCAATGACCTCTCATCCAAATTCAATTGGATTCGTTAATGAAAATGTTTAATAACATTATTCTTATTATTCTTATTATTCTTATTATTCTTATTATTCTTATTATTATTATTCTTATTCTTATTCTTATTATTATTATTATTATTATTATTATTACCATTATATTGTATTTATTCTTTTTTCAACTAAATCTTTATACATTTTCAATAAAGCTTCTTTATTAATAAAACATGAAAGAATTTGGAATTTCAAACTGGTGCTAACAATTTTATATGAATGTAAGCAGGCCTATAAAACACAAGATGAAAAGTATTGAAAGTTGACAAGCTGCGAAACTTCAATCAAACCCATCTTAGTTACTTATCGTATTTCATCATCTTTTGTTATTATTCAAATGAAAACGAGCATTGAACTTTCGTTCCTTTTAGTGCACCGTAATTTTAATTCAGTTTAATAGGTTATATTCTAAATCTTTTGTCGTCTGTTTTCAAATAACACACAAAGGTTTGCTTAATTATCAATATTTTATTTTAAGTTGCATTCAACGTTTCATTCGTGGGTTTTTGTGGTGCACCACCCAGTGGCAAAAGAAAAGCTGCCGTTGAATATAGACAGGAAATAAATAGACTGCAACTTGGAATTTCTCCCTCACCCTTGCCGTGAAATAATAAAGGAATATAATTTATTTAATCAGTAGACGAGAATTTTTGCATTTCTCAAACACAGTAAATATCCTGAGTGCGCTTGGCAACGTTTTGTTACTTCATGACACGTGCAGTTTCGTGTTAAGAATGTTAACGGTTCTCCTGATACGTGTCGCGATCAACGTTCAGTTTTCCAAACACGACTGGGAAATACTCCAAGTACCTTTGTTGAGTTCTGTGCTTAAGGTGAAATGTCAAACCGATCGGGCATCTCGTTTATCATAAAACTTATTTTTCTCCGACTTATATAATAAAAAATAAATTGATTTTTTGTTTGTTTCTGATAACAAATCTATTTTTCTATATAAAAAAATTCGATAGATTAATTTCTTTTTATCTTTTCAACTATCATTCAAAATCGAGAATATAAAAATCAAACTGAAGAGATAGTTTTTTTAATACAATCGCACTTTTAACTTGTATATTTTTGACAGGTGTTGCTTTATGGAAGCTGATATGTGAAATACAATATAAATCAAGAGTATCATCTGTTAAAAAAGTGATGCCAGCAATTGTTGTATAAACATTGTTACTTTTTCAAGACTTGTTGACTAATTTTGTATTCTGTATAAAATTTCGTTCTATTATTTCTATAGATGAAATTTTTTTATCAATTGAAACGATGTTGAATAAATTGAAGGGTGGATTGTGTGTGTGATTAAAAGCATGGAAATTAATTGTCAGAGATGGCAAGAGATCAAAGCGGCTGGGATTGGGATAATGAGCACGTGAAATGATACTTACAATGGTTTGTTGATCAACGCCATTTGGGGGGGGTGGTGGACTGAAACTGGTCGTGGTAGGTTGTCCGGGTGCTGCTGTGTGCGGGGCTCCCGATGGTGGCGGCACTTGCGGAGCTCCAGGGGGCGGCTGCTGCGGCGCGCCACTGCTCTCTTCCTTCACGGCCACGGCCGGGGGCGGCTTCACATCCCCGGCGGTGTTCGCCGAACTAACGACACCTGTCACCCCGTTCACCGGTGAAGGAAACACTCCCCCAGCATAAGGCGCAGCCATCCCAGTCTGCACCATGTGCTGCAACAATCAAACATATTTGTTACTTAGCAACGCGTCACTCTCTTAATCTCAATCTCTTCCGTCATATGTCATCACAATATCGCGCACCATCTGTTTCACTCGATTAGAATTTTATCATTTTTAAAATAATTATCAATTCTGATAAAAAATTTTCAACAATATAAGAAAAAGATTTTTTGTTTTGTTTTTTGTAATTGTCATAATTTTTTTTATTCAAAAATACAAAGTAACAGAAATAATGAAACCATTAGTTCATCAAGTTTATAACAAAAAAGGGGGAAAAAGTTCGGGTGTAAAACTTTTATTATCCAGCGTTGCTGTATAAGTAATTTCACTAATAAAAGATGTTGCGTTCAATTAAATTAAAAATCCAGTGCAAACAAAGTTAAGCTACGGTAAAAAGCACTCGGCGTGTAATTGCAAAACTTTGCTCTTTGTTTTTACCCCTTGTCCCAGTGAATCTTGCAAATTGACACCGACTCATTCACACGGACAAACTCAAGGCGCGTAAAAAGCATGAATTCGACGTTGCTGTTTAACGCTCGGACAAACTTATTGAAGCTTTTCTTTGTACGTTATCGTCCGCCGTAAACGTCCGCGGTAAATAGGATTGCAATCCTGTCCACTCAAATGATGACATAAAAAAAACGCTTGCGTTAATTTACATGTATAGAAATTCGAGCTTCCCAACGGACTAACATTAATTTTTTGCCTTTCTCCTAGTTTGATCTATATCTCTACTCAATTAAACTTAATCGCAGTTTTTGGTTAGTTTAACAATTATCAAAATACATTTTTTTTTTTTCAATACGCAAAATTGTAACGACACTTAATGAACGGTAATTGCAATATTTATATTGTCTTAAACGTTTCTTTTCATAAGACATAAAATTGATTATACTACAAATGCATATTTGTAATACAAGAACAGTAGAGTCATAAAGAATGTTGAATTCATGAGATCGAGATAATAATATTTTATTTAGTTATGGTAGCTGCATGAAGGAAGCATGTGATTAAGCGACGAAGAAAAATTGGTGCAGTGAAAGAGATGGACGAGAGACGTGCCATCTAATCTCATTTTCAAAGTGTCAAGTCGGTCGGACGTTAGGTCGACGTAATCTTGGTACAATTCTTGCTACCGACTTAGAAGCGACGCCTCACATTGACAGTGCGATAACGAACACGTGCAGTCCAGTGTAGAGTTTCAAGTTGAATTTTGCGACCCCATTATATAAGCCACATGCACCCAAACCTCCAGCTTTGACTTTAGGTCCGGTTTTAACTTGGCACCTACAAATTATGCAACAAACAATTTGATAAACTATTCATTATAAACTATCATTTTAAATCAAATTTTTCATTTAAATTGTAGCAATACTTACGGCGGCCTAAACAGTTTTTTTTTAAGTATATACTTTTTGAGATAATGTTTTGGTAATTTAATTTACATTATAAGATCAGAAGAGTGATCGCCGTTGGAGTTAAAAGCTCATTAGCATGGATGACGAGGGTGCAAAAGAAGTTTCAAGGAAAGTGCGACCGAGACTCTTATCGGCAAAACAAATAGCAGCCAAGTTTTACAAGAAGTACATCATTATGGCGCGCGGATCTATAAAGTACCATATTTTATTGTCAAATTCACGAGTGAAATCAATATATGTTATTGATGGAAATGCTCCCTCTCTTTCTCAACTGGTAATTAAAGAAACGAGGTGCACCTCTTATTCCTGCGATCGATCCCACGCGCTATCAATTACCGAACATTTGTTTGTCCATCACGTTCCACATAACTCCGTTATTTTTCTTTATATTTTCATTTTATGTACTGCTTGAGTTTTACTGCCAGACGGTGCTACAACAATCGTAGAATTACCTTCCTTTAATATCTTCCATGAAAACCCAAGTCCGATGTGTACATACATAAAAAATTTTTATTCCCTCGAAAAGTACAAAGTATTTGAGCACAAATCAACATGTTTATCTCCGAATCGGGATTCACGCCCTGCAATATATAAATTCTTTTATGACGTGGAATTATTTATTTTTTTTTTAATATTTATTGTTTTGTTTTGTTATCATTATAATCCTTCATAAAAGAATCCAAAACCATGATTGCCAAAATGCAGTGATGGAATATTTGAAAATCGCTTCATTAAAATGAGCGACACAACCTCAGAACGATAAAATCAAGAAATTGATACTAATTTCACATTCAAAAGCAGATAACATGTATGGAAGGCACGCGAGTGGGTAAATTTAATCGCAAGATTAAGACACTTTGGCGGCTCGATCGATTCGTTATGTTGCAACAAAAATAGTGCCAAGGTACTTCCGGCGCGACGGCTCCGTAAGCCCTTCGTTACGAAGAGTACACACGAATACACACAAGCAACTTTGTAAACCCAAGATTTGACGCTAAAGGGCGCCAAGAATAAATGCAATCAATAGCACACAAGACGAGTGTTAACTCTATGACCAGATGCGCTATAATGTTCTCATCGCCCCTTTTTTCTCTTCTAAAAATATCAGGCCAAAAATGTAAAATGCACATGAAACTGCTTTTAGGTCCAGCGACCTCTTTCTACAATCCTACAAGTCACATTTTTATAATTATTATTATTATTTCATAATAACATTCACTTGTTCATCATTTATACACGTTTCTTTTTTCTCTTTTTAATAGATAAAACAATATCTAATAGATTGTTCTCATACATTTATTCACGAAATATGCTTTTTATTTTATTTTGAGTCGAGCACTATAGTTGTGGTGCAAAATCAATTATCTCGATGTTTGTTTCCAGCAATTTACAATGCAAAATTACAAATTTCCTTAAGTTATATCAACAATATTATCATTTCGCTGCGAGATAACAATATTAACGACATAAATTCACCAACGACCAAAATTCAATCACCAAATTTGCAATTCATGAACATCACGCATCGAGTGCAACGTTTATTTTTTTATCTAAACATCATTGGGTTAAACAAAACAATTGTTTAAAATTTAAAACAATCGAACTAAAAATAAAGTAAGATTTAATTGTAAAGAAATTGCGAGTCATTGGATTTAGAGCAACAGAATATGTTTGTGCGGTTCAAAAAAAATCGCCTCGTCACGCGCCAGCTGATCGGATTCGTCGCCACGTGTGATGCTTTTATAATCACCGATCTGGCCTTTTGGTCTTTGTATCTCAGCCGATATAAATAAGTTTTGAATCGTAAATCTTCCGGTCATATAATAAGTGATGCTCATTCACAATTAGACCTTCGATCAATCACAGACCGTGCATCACAGCCAAATCGAACACGATTTTTCTTTTCGGAGCAATCATTCTTCCGGATTAGAGTCAAACTAAAAAAGCTGCGACTCAGATCACGCATTTTATCGGCACCGTCTTTGTCTCCGTTATCACCAACTAAATACTTTAACTTGTATTGATGGCTGGCTTGGGGCCAAACGAGCTAGCCGACGCGAGTGCGAAAATTCGTTCGAGTCAGATGCGTCCTAAGAGTGCATTCACATTGCAAATCCTTCGAAAGCGTACCAAGGTTATATGACATTTTTCTGTCAAGCAACAATCTCTTCTTTTCTTCACAAAAGTCTCTGTCTAACCAGACAGTGCTTCTTTTCACTTATTCCGTTTAATTTTTCAATCGTTCTTTTTTTTCTTAAATTATACAATCATCTTTTAATCTTTTGTGAATGCAATCAACATTGCGAGCGGCAAAATGAAATCCAGATGATTGAAATAGTTCATTTTCTTGCGTGGGAAAGAAAACATCAAAACAAGGGGAGAGCTTGAGGCACCGAAGTTTGGATCTCAGTTGTTATCATAACAGATGACGGCTTCGAAACAGTGTTTTTAATATTAACACTCCGAGGGTTGTTCCCCTCGCGTTATACTTTGGTGAATAAAAATTTGATTATTTTCGAAGTATCGAAAATCGTTACAAGTTGAGATGTTGGAAGAACGAGTATATTTCCAGATAGTCCCCCTATTACGATGTATCTCACGGTGCTCGTTCAACGCAGTAATTAGATCACGCACACGCAAAGTAGTGAAAGAAAAAAAAAAAAAATAGCGTCGCGGAAAAATGTTTGCAAGTAAATTCATTTTTTTTTACGGTTGAATATATACTAAGCCATCAAGTGTTTTTCCTCGTGCGCTATACCATGGTTCGAACAAAAGAACGCCAGTTATCCGTCCGTTAACAAAAACAGTTCGTTGAATAGAGTCTACCAGTAGTTCTTTAGGGCCCGACCCGGTTTGTCCCCTCTTTCATACCACACATATGTGATACAGTAAAGTACAAAGTGCGTCAATAATTTCAAACGTAAAAAAAAAATCTTTCTTTTTTTTTCAAATAAAAATTATCGCTTTTAAAAACAAGTACCATCACTTTTACAGAAATATTTTTCATATAAATATAAAAGAATCAGGAAAAAAATTGTCGTCACTTTCTTTTATGTTTTTTCCAAGGATGATTGATAACATGAAGACAGTATAGTAGGAAAAAAAAGTCGATTGAATGGGTTTTGTCAAGTGAAATGACAAAAACAAAAGAGCTATGGGGGAAACGTCATCGAGACAATACTGCGAGACGAATGGCAATAACTTGAGTCTGAAAGCGCACGCAGACGAAGAAAAATTGTCTCATTTTGGAATAGAGAAGCGTGCTCACGTTGAAATAATGCTAATAGTAGGATGGACGCGCAGTTTGGTTCGAAACATGGCGCCATTTGTGATTGAAGGGAGAGGTCGCTGAGGACCCGAAACCTATGCTTTCGGAATGAGCTGTAAATCGGGCTGGTCCTCTGTTTACTTGTCAAGGGCCTCGTTTTTTGGATCGGTTAGTAAGCCGAGCCCCGATCGAATCGGCGAGAGAGAGTACAGAGATTTTGGCAGCGCGCCAAGTTCCAACGTAAACTAGAGTCGCGCCACTGTGGCCTTAGAGTAGCGACTCCCCACGGGTCGATTTTACCAGCGCAACCTGCAAATTTTACTTCTACAACCGAACGACAGTTTATCATCCTTCCCTATGAGTTACGTTTGCACAGACCGAACACGACCAATTAAGTTTTAATATTTTACTGATGCTGAAATTCGAATGCGAATCGATATTATATGATAAGAGGAAATTGAACGTGTATTTTTAAATCTGAATTATGACAAAAGGGCGCCAATCAGACATTTTTTTATTTAATTTTCATTCGACAATGATTGGGATATTTTAGCATCCTTAACTGTACATTGTACCCTTGTTATGTATAAATCACAATAGCAATTAGTTGAATAACTTTTTAAAATGCAAACGTCAGTCAACAGCAATTTGTCTTACAAACTTAATTAAGAAAACAAGCTGGCAAAATATTTTAGTACGATTCATATATTTTATTTTGATTGGAGAAACTTAAATGGACTTTAATCTGTTAAGAGAAAATATATACCTCAATAATGACAAAAGTCGTAATTAAAATGACAGTTAAATTATATTAATATTATACAAATATAATATTTATGAACAAATTTCCTTTATTTCGAACAACATTCACAAAACATGTTTGCACAATTTAATTTTTATGGCAAATGCAAACAATGAAGTATTTATAAATCAGTTTGTTTATTGCAATAATTTGCAGTTGTCAAGTTTTCTCGAGATCAACTGAATTAATTTGCAGATTATTGCATCATATTTTTTTGTTCATTATGCCATTATAAATAAAATAATATTAGTAAATAAATACAATTTAGTAAGCATCTGTGATGAACATCAGAGTGAGCCATCTGTGTGAGGAGCACCAATCAGAACGTGCGAGACGTGAAATGTCATTTTATGTGTGGTCACGTGGTCTATTTTAAGGGACATAATACGTTGTCACTGGATTTTTTTTTCTCTGCGCTTTCTTTCTTAGATAGTCGCCATAATGAAAGAAAAGGGGACAGAATGAAAATTTTAATGTGGCCATTTTTTTGCAGCGATAAAAACTTTCAAAATAATATGTATACAAATAACTATATCCATCCTCCATCAAAAAATTTTGATTTTGATCAAAAACTGCGAAAGAAGTCATGTCACGTAAAGTGATAAAAATATTTTTGTTAAATCAACTTATTGGCAATCCGATTATTCATGAAAAAAAAAAAAAAAAAATCTGAAACAATTTTCCAATGTTGTTTCAAACCCGATATACTTTTTTATGAACTTTGGATGAATAAATTATGAATAACCAATCTTTGAATTTAGGTATATATTCTTCCTTAAGAAAAAAAAAAATGGTGAAAAATGGTTTTCACAAATGCAAGACGCAAAAAAGAGGGCCATTCCACTCCCAAACGACACTGTAAACGCTCGACAGAACGGAATAGCAAGGGATAATGATACCTTACAGCTTTTTCCACAACTGCGAAAAAAAAGAAGAAACAGCGTACACAAAGTGAATATAACGATCATCATTTTCTTTTTTACCATTTCCTGTAATTTAACCGCGAGATGTCGCTATAAGATATTCAACGATTTCGTTCATTAGAGCACACATTCATTTGATAACTGACCTATAAAAATATTTGCCTTTTTTCAAATATTAAATAGCTCACTTTTAGCAGAATGTTATAATTAAAAAAGCAGTTTTTTACGCGTGGAAAAAATGTGTTGAAAAAAAAAGTGGAACGAGAGAAACAATTTTTGACATCGCAAAAACAATGCAGTGCATTATATATAGTTGCACACGAGACGAACGGACATCGTCAATGGAAATTAAGTCGAAATATATCCGGATTATGAGGCTGAGCGCGCCCGTTGTAAAGCGCTCTCTGACGTCACTTCCGGCCAATCAAAAATCATCAACGCAGTCAGTGGGAGAGGCTAAAGAGACAACAAAGACCAAACTCTCTCTAGCGAAACTAAATCAGAGTATTTTGAAAGCTGACGATTATATACCATAGGGACACACACACAAATTATATTTTCACAATTACAAGACTGGAATATAAATTCACCTGACACTGAATAATTCACAATTTTTTCAGTCGTCAAATTAAAACTTTCGAGTTTGAATTCTCATTTGAAGATATACTTCAAATATTTATAAGCCTTTTAATTGATTCAACAACAATGATTTCATATTTTTGATATTAAATACATAGTGCAACGAACATTAAAGATAGAAGAATAAAATAATAGTCTCAAGCATGGTGAATCGTTCGCACGACGAATGTGCATCCGTCCGCGCCCTCCTCTAAGCCCGAGCGCACAAAGTGCCTAATAGCTCGTCGTATCCGACTTAACTCGTCTACCCAATTGAACGCAATTAGTGTGCCGCGCGCGACGCGTTATTCGTACGAACGTTTTTCCACATTGTCATGCCGAATATTCAACTCTCGTGATGCAACATTTTCTAGCCGTCCAAATTCAAATCAAAGCCCGCTGACAATTATATTGTGCGATAAACAAATTAACGATTCTGCTAAGGCCACAGCGCAGAATTCTATCTCAAAATAATATTGGCACACAGTGTGACATTATAATCGATTTCGTAACTTAATGATTAAATATAACTAATTATGTATAAATTTACATGAAAAAAAAAAAAAAAAAAAAAAACGAACAAACAAAAGAAAAAGAAATTGTTCCACTCAATAATCTTATTGAGATTGAATCTTATTAAGATTGAAGAAATTGGTACTTTTTTCAAAGACCCGGAAACTGATTATTGAACGTTTCGTTGAAGAATCTTGGACCGATCGCGACCAACGGGTATGTGCTCCAGATAACTCCGTATAAGAGAGTATTCTGCCCGAGAACGATGTCATGCCTTCACACAGACACCGTTTTATAACGCATTTTCACGATATTAATATTCTGTACGTGGTGCATTCATATTTCGCACCGAGTTTTAATTAAATTCCACGATCACGAAATTTGAATCCTGACTGTTAAACACGGTGCAAACATCTTTATTCGAATTCATAACATTTCAACTGCAAATGACTTGGCAAAAATGAAACAATTCACGTTGGAAATCTTATCCCATGAACTTTTTACAAGATGAAAAATTAGAATCTAAAAATATAGTAATGTAAAAAAGCAACGGTTGATGAGATCTGTTTAATTCGAAAATGTGAATTGCAGTAATTTCTCATGAATATTTCAAGATACGACTACCTTATTATCTTCTGAACAATTCTTTTCAATCGACAAGACAATAAAATGCTCGGAAAGAATCAATTAGCCGGCCTATATTTTAATCCGAGTTGACTTGGCAAAGTAGCTCAGTGTCCCGGAAAAAACGTACGGCTACGGATTTTTTCTTTTGATAATGAAGATTCTGTCTCTGTGGAGTTGCGGCCGCTGCGAAGTAAAGATGAATAGCGGAGGTTCTGCGCGCGCCCTATTACAACGGCAAGCTGACTCAGCAGTACGAGTTTCTGGCTAGAACGCGCGACTTCTGGCCATAATGTACATGCACCGCGATGCCATGTGCTTCCTCACGCGATGACGAACAACTCGACACTCTATCGAACTCGACATATTCAGATCAACTTGATAAAACCATTCTTTGTCCCCGTTACATCAAAGCACAAACATAATAAATAAATAAATAAATAAATAAATAAATAAATAAATAAATAAATATATATATATATATATATATATATCAATTTTTTTTCATTTTTAACCATCTCTTAGGCCGTATTTATAGCGAAATCGCAAATTCCATCGCATTTGAAAATAAACCACGCAGAATGTGCATGCAACTCGCAATTTACGTTTGTTGAAACGAGATAATTTGTGAGGCCTAAAATGTGCAATTCGGTATAAACGTTAACGTTATTTATATGGATCGGAATCATCATAACGAATTTAATTCGTGCTTGTTGTCGGGAAGACGCGCGTCGAAGTAGCCTCCAGTTTGGCGCAGGGCCAACGCGTAGGCCGACGGAGCGAGGGGCTCGGAAGCCTTCTGCGAGACATCGACGAGTTCGCGGAAACCGAATCAAATATAGCCTGTTCGGAGAGGCGCAGTTTTTTTAGCCGCGGGCGCGTTTTTTCTCTCAAGCCTCCAACACGTCAAATTATACTTTCTTTGCTCCGAGAGATGAATTTCGAACCAGCCGACAAAATTCCGATCACTTTCAAATTTTTACAATATATTTTGCAGCCTTTCTTTTTCATCGCTATCAAAAATATTCGAGCAACAAAAAATTAAACATCTTCTTTTTCTTTACAATAAAACATGATCTAATTGAACAGAAATTAAAAGAAAGTCTCATGTCATAGGAACGCATTTTTTTGTAGGTCCAAAATTTGCTGACGTCATAGATCGGAGATTATTATCAAATTAAAATAATAAATTATGACAAGACGGGCTGCAAGTTGCGCGCATAAACGTCGCATTATAACAAACTGAAATTGGTGCCGATGGTGTAATTGATGTTGGCGCTCAACAATTTTGCTCGAAAATTGCCACCGCCGAGGTAAAAGCAATTAAAATGAATTTCGTTGGAGTAGTTAAAGTGTAAATAGGTTCTGATGCTGCTTGTCGCGAAATCCCATCATTTTTGCGACGAATTCTTTCTCCCTCGTGCTTTTTAATCTTATTCGAATATATATAAGTTTCAGCAACTGTCCAGCACATGTTCGAAACGCTCGTTTTCTCACAATGTTGCAACGGAGAGACAAATTTGTACACAAATTAAAACCGTAGAGCAAATTCATTCATTCCAAGAAGAAAAATTCATTTCATTAACCTCAAGATTAGGTTACAGAAACAAATAGAGATTGAGACAAACGAGAGCGACGATCTCGCATGAATAAATCGTTAGATTGGGAAAAAGTACGGTGAAAATGCATTGACGTCATAACCGCGACTTATTTTGGTGTCGGCGCGTGAATGAAATTTTATTACTATTCTGCCATTACGCTCGACAGCGCGATGTTACGCTTGAGAGGAAAAAATCGATGTTTTTCGAAATGGACGTTAAAAAGATGTGCTGAGCAAAACGCTATGTTAACTTTTTTTTCTAATAGCTATTATTGTTATTATTTCCCACCCAAATGAAAAAAAAAAAAAAAAACTAAAAAGTATAAGAAAAAATCGTTTCACATTGTTCGAATTCAAATAAACTGAAGAAACATGTCAATGTGAAATAACTTGAGCTGAGTTAAAATGCGATTTTGACGACCACGTGTGCTCTCAATCCGCAAGAATTCTGCGAGAGCTCTAATATAAAGCAACATCATAAAAGACAGAGGCTATCGTCATTATAAGGGCTAGTGAA
Source organism: Trissolcus brochymenae (assembly GCA_030523145.1). NCBI lineage: Eukaryota > Metazoa > Arthropoda > Insecta > Hymenoptera > Scelionidae > Trissolcus > Trissolcus brochymenae. Next base: position 65,972 of record JAQQRF010000493.1, read on the forward strand.
ATGGAACAGCAACCTTTCGAGAGAAGCAATAAAAATATACTAGCAGAACACAGCCCAAAGCAACTGATCGATTGTCGATTCGCCTACAATGATAAACGATTTAATTCGTAGCTCATCGTGTAATAACACGTATCGTGATTTTCGTACACGAATGCTTCATTACGAATTCCAGAGCACCTACAATCATATATGAAAAACTATCAAACTTGCTTCAAATAAATATAACTTTCAAAAGAAAGTACAATTTCATTTTGCAGTTTGTCTATTAGAAAACTCTAATATCATAATACAGTTTTAATAATCTCTGAGCATTTCACGCTCGAGGTGTCGCATAGATAACAATACTTGCAGGAAACAATCTTTCCAACGATATCATAACTAATTTCATTCTCACTATAATTTTTTTTTATTATTAAATAGTTATTTATTCATGAAAAATTTCTATTAAATTTGATTTTTAGTTCCTTTTTTGTATCTCTACTGCGTCGGACGAATTATTGGTATATCTCTGTATTATTTTTTTCCAGTAGTTTTTAATTGACAATGAAACCCGAGCAAAGTTGAAAAATACCAATTTTCTGCATTTAGTACTCTTAATTAACTTTGAATATATCACAGTATCTCAGCGGTCAGTTGTTTCGTGTAGAAGAATTGAATAAAATTGTTTGAAATGGTTAACTTTTATTGAAAAACTTTAAACTTTTTTGGAATTTGTAAAATGTTCATCTTGCATTTTTTTGTTGTCTTTTTGTATGCATATTTCATGAGTCTGAAAGCTTTTACAAAATGTCAGGGTGTTGTAATATTTTTGTTAACAGAATCAACTCTGAACGCAAATCTGGTTCGTGCGGATTAAACCATATCGTCACTGATTAAATTCTAATTACCAGGACTAAATAAATTTCGTCTGCTTCATTAATTTTCGGACGCCGCATGTGTACTTAAACACACGAAATAGACCACTATAATTCAAAATACATGTAATTTTGTTATGACGTATTGCAGCAATTTCCCGCAATGATATTCAATTTATAGTATTATTAATTCGGCGGTATTTATGATCTCTTAAATCAAGTTGGTTCTATTGTTAACTCATAATAGTTTTTGATCAAGTTTATACATGTCATTGTTTATGTTTTAAAAATTTTTAATTATTTCTGTGTCTTAAAAATAACAAAACCAAGATATTATAATTCAAAGTTGGCCAAAATATCAGTTTTAATGTCGAGCTTGAAAAAATTCGTGCATTTCATTATGTAACTTAAAAACTACAAGTCAAATTTTGTTCAAAATTTGACAAATGATTTTTTTTCTTATTTGAAAAGATAATGCTGCAATTGGAAATGTAATCGTGTAGTATAGTGTTTCCATAAATTCAAAAAAGTTCAATGATTACGGCACAATGAAATCATCGTTAAGCCTGATTGGTTAACCATGTACAGTCAAAGTGAAAAGTTTATTTGTTAATATCAAAACTCTTTTTTGCAATAACATGAATTTAGCAGGTTTACATTAATTTTAATTTTCATTTATTAATTTTATGTTTTGTTTTGTCTACTAATTTTATTACACCCAAATTTAAACAAAAAATAAAATTTTGGTTTCTTTAAAAACCTGATTTATTTCCAAAGGTTGAAATTTTAATTTATATACTGTTATTGAAATGTTCGTTCAAATATATTCAATAATAGTAATTTCCATTATTACGAATAAATAAAATAATAAAATGAAAACACTCAATCAAAGTGGTATCAGTTTTTTTGTTATTTCCTGTACCGTTTGATTTCAAGTATGTTACCAAAGGAGCGACAAAGTTATGCTCCAAAGATGCGAGTCAACCGTGCAACGGACGCGCTCAGATGAGAAAAAAATTGATTGACGATGTAAATATCTGGCATCTGGCAGTTGATAACATTTTCTATTTTGCATTCTTCAATTATATGCCACCCAACATTTCGGCGTTATATTGAAATGTCGGTGTTTTTAGCGCCGTGTCATTTATCAACCGCTGCTATATAGAACCTCATTCACTCTCATGTTTTTCAAATCCAATCATATTTTCGGCATCGTAAAAACAAACGTAAAACAATATCATGTACAGTCCAAAATGAATTATGCCTATCATTTGCAAACATTTCGTTATTTAATTTTCAATTCAAACATAGAATTAAATGAAATCATGTTGTTTGACTTTCCATGAATGAAATACATATGAATTTGTGTATTGTGATCATAAATTTCTACTCTGAAAAAAACATCGGCCTCCCAGTTTTCTCTCCGTATTATTCTTTTAATTAAAAAAATTGTTCCCTCGCAGATAATAAATAATGTTACAGATTGTATATGAAACTGACGAAATTTCTCGTTCGTTCAACGGGCATTCATCATTTGGCCTTTTGTTGAACAAATGTTTGCAAATCATCATATTATCATCATAAACATTGGAAACATTTCCAGCGCGGCATTCACGGGCATGCAAAAAATTAGAAAATGCGAACAGAAGAAAAGCTCGTTGGATGGATTCTCCAACTTGGCGATAGCCCGAGTGACCTTTGTCGCTGTTTATCATCGACCCCGACGCAACACAATAACAGTCTGCTGTCTGTTGGAAGAAAATTCAAAATAATACTCTCGAACAAAAATGTGACCATGAGTGTAAAAAAGATTCCTAAAATTGTCCCCCCCCCCCCTCTTCCTCTTTTTCCTTTCAGTTGTTTCCATTTAGCGACTTAAGGTCACGGTCAAGAAATCTATCAGCCTAAAACTCGATAGGGAAAGTTGTCGAGCGAAAATAAGAAGTCATTTTCCATGAATGAAAATACAAAAAGAATGAAGCGAAAAAATATGTCAGAAAGAAATTTGACGAAAATTTAATAGCAATTTGCCGTCGAGTGGAATGCAATTTGGGATTATTTATCGTGACAATAAAAGGCACTAATGGTCGAACGAGTGATTCACTTGGTTTAACGAGGCCTTGAAGAAAATTTGTACGCTTTTAATCAGGATCAAAAAGTGAGTGATAATGAGAGCGTGAGAATCTATTTCGAAAAAGCGTGCTAAGAAAAATAGTTGAAAACGAGCGGGCAGATATACGCTTCTCTTTGCAGTCCCGGATGACTTAAAGAGAAGCTGCGACTAGGAGCCGATCGATATCTGCAACACCCCACCTCTGGCTCGCCAACTTCCACGGCAGACAAACGTACGAGCCTACTCAGACCTTTTTGTTTTATACTCCAAAACTGAATAAAAAATCGCGATTTATTTCAGGAGCAATGAGATTTTTTTTGTTCAATTGTTATTAAAAAAAAAAAATTGATCGATAAAGTCGGACGAGCAAGAGCATTAGTTTGCTCCCGCATTCAAGTCAGTTTTGCCAAGTTTGTTGATCGAAATGGCCTTTTGAAAGGACGCATGAAAAGTAAGTGGTGCAACCGTATAGTATATAGCTATATACAAGCGAGATGCGGGTATAACGCTTCATCCTGAATTCTCTCTTTCCAGAAAGAAGCATTGTGGCTGTAGAAAAGAATACCCTCTGCGGGCTCCCGGGATCTCACACAAGACATTCAAGGGACTTTTAATCTATATAAAAAAAAAAGTAATTGAAAAGATTTTTGGAATGAAACTCGCTCGTGTGTGTGATTCCATGAAAATGACTTGGAGTCGTGTGATTGTGAAATCGAACGATTTGAACATCTGCAGAGGTGCTTAACACGATGACAGGATGAAATAAAATGTGTCCAATATGTATACGTTTGCACTTGAACTGCTTAAATAACAAGATGATGTTTCAGCTGAGAAAGAAGCGGAAGACGTTCGCACCTGAGCCTTGGCGTAATTGCGATTTATCGTGAGGGCGCTTGCGCGCACGTGTTAAGTCGGCCTCGTAGTTCATTCATGGCGCATTTCACGCAACAAAGGAAAACGAATGAGCTCGCCACGATATATTCAGAGTGTATTCCACGTCGCCAGAGAGTGTAGATTCGCAACGTCGGACTCGCTTGGCGTCGCTCCAGTCCAACTTTACGACCATTTTTCTCCTATCACTTTTCTTATCCCGGCTTTTCCGACTGAACATTTCGAGTGATCCTCTTCTCACATAGTTTTGAAAATCTAACAACATATCCTGCTAGCAGATCTGAAATAACCAGTAGAATCATCACAATCATTTCTACAAAAGATGAAAACAATTTCAACTTGAAATGAACAAAAGAATTGCGAAACGCATAATTGCTCTCTGATGAAAACACCTAATCTTTATTATTCATGAGCTGAGAAGCTTCTTTATCGAGTTACAATTTTTGCATCGGCGATAAAAATATCATTTCGTATAGCGTGTATTCGCATCTGGAAGGTGCGTTTTATCTCGTTGCGTTATTCGAATCAGAAACGCGGTGGGTCTAGCAGACAAAGATCGTTTGAGCGGGCGCTTAGGAGGATTGGCTTATTCATAATGAATAATGTATTATTCCTTCCTCTGGAACGGTTCTTATGACGTCATGGAGTCCCTAGTGTCGGAACAAGGCCATTGGAGGATCGCAACATTCGTGTGTAAAAACGAGAGTACAATGGGCTCCTTTTTCGAGGGACGGACAATTTTAAATATAATAAAATTTTCAGTCTTTGAAACTGAAGGAACTGTTACGTGAGCTCTTATCAATTCTGCTGAATGCAAAGCGTCGATTTATTCTTGTTCCTGGGAATGACAATTCAATCGGATAAAGCGCATCTTACGTGATTGAAATCGATAATAAAAAACAAACTTTTATGAATTGCTAAGGAAGTGAAATTAAAGGGGGAAGGGGAGTTAACGATGGAAAGGAAGTCAGCCGTCACGTTTAAATAACCCGGCGAGCGGTATTATCGAATGTTTGGTAAATATTTGTTTTCAGGAAAGTTTGTTTTGAACGTGAGCAATAATTCGGCGCAGATAACCGAGAGCGCTCAACGTGAATGGGCATATAATTTGTAGGAAAGCCACTTGGAAACACGTTGAAAATCTGCTTGCTCTCGAGCGATATTTCCTTTGTTTGACCTCATTCATATAATCACAATAAGTTTATTTTAAGCGTCCTGGAATTCGTATACCTGACCTGGCAGGTAGATACCGCGCATCGGTTTCGTGCAAAATATTCGACTACGTTTAACGAATCACAGGTTTTGGCAGTGATGAAAAAAGAATGAGTTAAAACAGCCAACGTAAAGTCAAAACAAGTTTCATAACAATCGATTTACCAGCGTTCGGATACAAAATTATAATCATTTTAATGAATCAAGATTAACTGTAACGTTTCCTTGTCACAATTATTCCCTTTTTGAATGCGCGCAACTTGCATCGCTTGTGATAATAAATTTATCAATACGTTCATTTATATAAGCTACGGTTCTAAGCAATGATATTGATTCAAATAAATTTAGAGACACTGAGAGAACTCTGCTGAAAAACATCTTTGATTCTAAACTGAAATATTCATGACGACTGATTTAATTAGATATGGAAATCTTCTCATAATCGAAATTCTTTTTTTCCTTCTATCGCATACAACATACAGCTGTTATATTGTCACTGAAATCGGACATTTTTTTTATACATCAATATAGAGTATGATAAAAAAAAAGAGAAACCCGTATACCATTGTGTTATTTCGTATTGAAATCCTTTTTTATATTAGAGACAAATTGTGTCAATTTTTTTTTGTTTTTGTTTAAATGACCGAACATGATTGTTTAATGAATAAATCTTATTTTCCACAACGTTTATCATTAGACAAAAAAAATGTAATTAATGTGCTGAAAAATTTGAAACGCCACCATACCAAAGTGTTTAAGAAATTTGTCAAGTGACGAAAGAAAGCTCACAAATGAGAAAAAAGCCGAGGTTTCATAATCCATGATTATATAAAGCACGTTGTTCAGCAGAAGCAGCAATGAGCGCAAATGAGAATCAAGCACGTTGTCAATGATCGGAGAGCAAAATATTTTGACGTAAATAAACAATAATACGCCGTGGATGTATTTGAAGTGCGGGTCTATTAATAGCGCGTGTCATTGAACCACAATTGTCTGGCTATGAGGACGCTGGCGTGAACCAGCCATGTAAGATGCAAGAAAGCCAACGTGAGGGCATCTCGAGAGTCGGAGGATAACCTTGTCGAAAAATTTCAAGGGCGAGGAGAAGCCTGAGCGCGATTGAGGTTAGGTTGGGAACGCCAGGCGTGGGTTTTTCGGAGCCTGGGTCCAGGAGTGACTGCTGCCTCTGAATTATCGAGCGGTGGGGTTATAAATTCGCTGACATTAATTGGGATGTGCGCGGAAATCGATAAACAAACGTCGCTAATGTTGCTAAAGAGCGTGCTGCGATGCCAACTTACAGGGTAATACATTCCTTGCGGAGGAAGGAAGAAAGCTCCCGAGCCCCACAGTTTGAGGCCGTTGTGCTCCACCGTTGCGCGAAAAAATCAACCAACACAATCCGCTGCGGGGGATAAAACGACTCGCGGGCCGCTTTATCCTTGTTGTCGATCCTGCAGCGAGCCTTCGCAGAACGAGGCAACTATGACCGACGCACTCCCCGACTCAATCCCAAACTCTTTGTACGCTTTGTCCACGCGACTACGCGTATTTGCAAGCTCGTCTCGTGCGTGGTCCCTTTGCGACTGGTTTCATTCCCTGCGCTTGCTTATTGCCTTCGGCTTCACGTTGCTGTTTTACTCCAACGCCTACAGGCGGCGCTCCACTCAGCTCTTAACTCCACCTGCGACATCTGCGCCCTGCTTCTTTACTCAGAGCCTAAACTTTTAATACACGTTCTGGATTATCTCTCAACGGTAATTACTATAAACATTTTTCATACAAATTACAAATTATTATCATTTTTTTTTATTATTAGTAACTTACGTCATCAATCCAATACACTCCAAGATACAAAGTAAATTCTTGCCGCCGGCTCCTAAAAATAATTTTTTTATTTATTGATTCGTGATAAAAAATGTTGGTGTTTACTTTTTTTTGTATATAAATTGGTTATTAATAGTAGTATTAGATGTAAGTTTAACTTACCGTGGGAATCTCAACTGATTGTTCAAGTAAACGTTCAAATTTTGAAAGTTTTTAAGTCTATTAAAAGTTTTTTTGAAGACGTCTCACTAGTTCAATTCAAACTCGTCTTTATTTTAAACTTGGTGTACACAATGTGTATACCTATAAGAAGAGAGTATTTATTTAAAAAATGCCTTTATTGTCTAAACAATTAACGACAGCGTTTTCCCAGTTAAACTTGTTTTCACGCGAGAGAGTAAATAATCTTCATCTTTGTGAAACAACGCCTCTCGTCAGATTTTATTTGACTTATTGTTCAACAAACATTTCGAATATTGATTTTTTATTTCAATTTTCAATCACTTTGTTTATTTATGAACGTTCAAAAGCCATTTGGAGGATACATGTTATTCTGATTATTCAGTTTTCAACCAAAATACTTCAACGTTTTTGCAAATACAAAAATCAAAACCGAATTGACGTCTGAGAAAATCTTAATGATAATAAACACAAAATTCAATTTATTTTATGTAAAAATATTGACTCAAATTCGTTCATCAAGTTTCTTTGTATAGATGCAATGATTAACATTAGTTCTCATGAAAGATTTTTTTTTAAACATGTTTTGCAAAAAGCGTAATGAGAAGTTTTTCAAAAAAAAAAACATATATATATATACATACATATTGTCAAAAAGAAACTATTGTAACGAAACATTACGACTTTTTAAAACATAAGTGTTTCAATTAAACCAATATTTAAATCAAATTAAAAATACGAGAATAAAACAAAGAGTTGAAAAAAAACAAACATCAATTTTACCAAGTAAAAAATGTAGGCTGTGTTTCCTAACCTTAATATTTAGTTTGTAATCATGTTCCATAGTGCAAAATGTCTAAATTCGGTTACAATTTTGTTATGAGAAACCATAATTTTACGATATTCGATATTCGGGTTTCAGAATACTACAAAGTCAAACTGCAAAAACTGGAACCCGGTTTCTGTAATTACCTCGTTGCACACATGTTATCTATAACGGTTATAACAGCGTCTTCACTCTGTTACCTCCGAATGCTAACAAGTCGGCCATTGCAGATGGCGCGCACGCAGGAGTTTCTATTTGAAATTTGATCTTTTTTTTCATCATTTCTATAATTTTTGTCTATTTTTGTTAAAAAGAGGCACAGATTATGTAACAACCACATTTGTGGCAATAATTAATTGTTCAAAAGTTTGATGCGGATTCAACATTAAATCCTAACAACAATATATGTAAAATTGACGGATTTATGCTTAAGTTTTAGAGTGGCCAATTTCGTCCATTTCAATGTCCAAAGTAAAACTGTTCAGTTATTCTGATAATGAACAACTTGTAATAAATTTGATAGAGTGATATGACGAAAATTTGAATTAAAAATGGAAACAAAATGTTAAATTTAATTTAAAACCGGACGCTGGAAAAATTTATAAGAAAAAAACGCTCGCTCGCGGCCAGAGAAACATACCCATATTTCAGCATTTAGATCATCCCATTCCTCGTCCATATCAGCATTTAAGCATACATTCAAAATGTGATTACGAAATTCTAAATTGCGAGTCATAAAAGCCCATTTATCTAAGTTTGCACACAGCTGAAACATTTTTTTGCTGGATCTTCTTTGCGATCGACTCGTTCAAAGGGTCAGCCCGGGAAGAAGCTAGTCTGGTTCGAAGGAAAGTGATTCGTGCGCCACCAAAATTAATATGGTTGACGTTACGTCTCCCGCCAGTTTCATCGCAGTCGGTATTCATCAGCGTGTGTCGATAAAGCAGATACTCGACATCGCACAATAATCATCCGCGGGTTAATTATTGATCATTTTTATATTGTTTTTATCTGCCATTTTTTTCTGTATAATATTTTAGTTATCTAGACTTTTTTGGTGGAATAAAATGAATGAAAAAAGTAATTACATAAAGACAATTAATGTTTAGAGATATATCATTTGGATATACATCATGAACTGGTCAAGCTTTGGTGCTATACATTTGTCCTAGGCAGATATAGAAAATTCAGACCGTTAGGAAAAACCTAGGCCGTCAGTTTGTCTTTTTGTTATTTTTTCGTTAACAGCCTGAATTTTCCATCTAGCTACGACGTATAAAAATCAAACACGAAATGTTGACTTATCCTGGTTCATCAAAATGAAAATCAATACTGCACGTTTCTAATTATTTCGAGCGGTAAATGAGGTTAGGTTATTGAGTGAATGTTTCAGTTACACAGAAATGCAAATTGGATTCTCATCATCCGTAGATGCACATACATGAATGGATTATATTATCCATCTATATCCTTTTTGTACACATTATTGATGTATAATTGAGTACTGTACTGTACTATCTTTGTTTACAAAAGCCAAATTTACGTGCACATACTACAAAGGTTTCAATCAAATGAGTAATATGTATTTTTATATATCAAAAATTATATATGCAAAAATAATACATGAATGATTATATAAAATATACAAATATTCATATATTTTTCAAACATTTTATACATAATATCAATCTCTTCTCTTTTCTCATCTCGTTTTCTCTCTCCCTGAACTCATTTTTTGAATTTATTTACACTTGAAAAAGTTTTCACTAGCATGAACATGGATCAGATTGATTCTGTTTGACACAGCTGACAAGTGAATTATTTTAAAATTTGTGCACACACATACACATACATAATCGAAAATTCTGAACCTGATGTAGACAAAATTTTAATCTTTCATTATTTATAATACACTCTTCAAATTTAACCCCTCGAAACATTATTTTATATCAAAGCTATATTGATTTTAGCAAGCTTTCCCAATATTTCATGTGTTATAAAAAAAAAAAAACAAAAAAAAAATTAATTTAATTCACAATAGAATAAAAACATTCTATTTAATATAAACTTCTGAAACTCACGCTTCAAATGAGTTTGCCTAAATTTATTGTTCTCGTGAGATTTTTTTTCCGGAGCTACAGTGTCTTGTGATAGTTCGGGAGCAATCGAATTTCTATCTTGTGTAAAAAATTCAAACACAGACAATGAATTAGGTAGGTCAACAAGTTATAAAATCAGTATATAGAGCGAAGTGTTTTCAAAATGATGAATCCGAATTGTAAATCATTAAAATAATCCGACATTTGTTGTTCATTTTCAGTTTATTCGCAATATATTTGCGAAAATACTGAAAATGAATATTCACGAATAAAAATTGTACGAGCAAAAAATAAGGTGGTAAAAATTTGATCAATCTTGCGGTTGATTTGCAATATGTTAACAAAAATGTTGGAAAATTATGCATCGGCCATAAAGTTAAGCCATTGTTATGAGAATTTTTGCCTTAAGTCAATGGAAAACTTGCTTTGCATCTCGTCGTGACCCATAAAGAGATTTTCCATCGTTTCATAAACTTGGAAGGATGCAAACTTACATCAACGTGTTTGCCTACAGTTTGATGGTCGAAACAAAAGAAAGCTTAAGCTCTTCTTAGCATTACAAAGATGGTGATTGAAATTCATGGAAGGTAACAAAAAAAAACTCATTGGATAACATAAATTAAAAAATGTCATTTATGCATCACAACGGCTATATTAAATGCTATAGCGAAAAAGCTAATAACGCGAATATTGAATTCTGTTTGTTGATATAACGTGATTACTTACTGGGTACAATATTTGATGGGGTGTTTTCACGAAATTGATTATATCCTGCAATACAAGAAACAAAATTAAAAACCTCATACTTTTCCAAAATGAACGTTTTTTATCAACTCAACCTTTTGTTTAATCTATTATGTTGATATTTTTGTTTGAATTTCAGATTCAAATTGTTTCAAAATAGATGGTCATTTCAGTCCAATAGCAAGTGAATGAATTTGTAAAAGTTGATGGAAAACAATATCGCAACAGACATATATCTCAACGTTTCCGACTCATTGTGGCTAATCACATATCTCCGAAAGACTGACGATGAGCAGAAACAACGATACAACCTGTCCATCGATTGACGGATGTTTTTCCGATGTGATACATGTGTTCTATTCGCACGTTGCTTACACCCAAACAATAGGAGATGATCTTCATACAATGAATTAAATAATCTAAAACGTACATCAGGTTTGATGATCACCGCAGGCTATACAAATTCGTAATTAACGATAGTATTATCTTGAAATAAGCTGAGCCGTGCGTTTATTTTGTTTATTTCCGTTCGTTACAAAGACCAGTGAGTTGTAGAAAAGATTTCTGACAAGATTAAATTTATCGGTTGGAGGATATGCTCGTTATTTCAAAATATTCAAAGAGTTAGTCAGGAAAGTAAATATATTCTTAAGGAAAATTTGATCTGATGAAAATAATGGCAGAGTGGTTGTTTGCACCAAGTAAAACTTCAAACCATGCTTTTCAACTCTGGGAAACGGATAACTCAAAAACTATAACTTGTGAAAACTTAATAAATTTTGTTGTCGATGGAAAATAGTTGTTTGAAAAATATTGTTTTGTAAAATGAACGAGGAAAACAATTTTCACTTGAAAACACCATTTACATAATTGAAAGATACATGTAAAATGAATGATCATTTTAAACATTATTTCCAACGATTCCATATCGATGGGTGAATTATCGGTCACTTGCCTTTGGCATTGTGCTTTGTCGTATTTTGTGATGTATTGTGTTTTGGGAAATACAGCAAGAGGAATTGAATAAAGCTGTGCACGTTATCGAATATTGCATTCATGAAAAAAAGCCTCTGCGAAAACTAGAAACAATCACTTTTTTTAAAAAGAGACATTTTTTACTTTTTGAATAATGTAAATAATATAATTGATATCATGTAGAAATTGATTTTTTGCAGTAATCAAAATTGATAACTGATGTCTTATTTTTGATGTGTTTTATAAAAATAACTTATTCTTGCTCCAGATAAAACTTTGCATCTACAAATTTTACGTACGGTGTGCATATAATTTGGAAAAATGTTCATTCCAAAAAGGCAAATATAGGTGTATATATAGTTAGCAAAGTACAATTTGCCAAGAACTTTACGATGTCGCTTGAAAATTTACTTAACCTAATTTATAGTCGAACAGGTCTAAGTTATGAACCAAAAGACAGTACTTTGATTTCATCTTTGAAAAACAATTTTTTTCGGCTCTCAACTGTTCTCAACTGTTATTTATTATAGTTTGAATTGACGTTTTCGTTATACTTATTACATAATGTAACGTTCACAGCATTAAAATCATTGAATCAAAAAGTTAATCTAAAATTTTTCCATTCTTGTAGTACATAAAACATAATCAACTTACTTTAACGAATAAGAAAACAGTATCTTTGTTGTCAAATGAAGGGTTGGATAATTAAAGCTATGTTGAATTCAATTTCCCAAATGAATGTATTTTTTATCATGCCCATATTAATGAAAGGTTTATGTAATAAAAAAGTTCGAGTTTATATCAAATTTATACAGAATTCAATAACTAAAAGTTTTTGCAACAAAATTCAAACGCATATCAATTTTCAACAAAATATTCAATTACAATTTTATCAAATTGGAAACTTTATATCAACTTTTTGAAATTGAAGTTGCAAAAAAAGACTTGTGAATAACGGTATGGATCGATAAGAAACACACACGATACTGATGGTGTTATATCTGCAAACAGTTTGCAGCATGACGAAAATGGTCCAAAGTGAAATGTAAAACACTGAGAAAACGTCAAAGAATACGTCAAAGAATACAACGAGGATTACATTTTAGACAGCTGTTTAGCAAGAAGTTATAGCACTATTGTACGACAATGCTATCAGAAGGGGATAATGCATACACGAGTCTCTCGGTTAAGTGCACTCGAGTACTTTTCATCGAGCAAAAAATGTATCCATGCTCATTTTTATAACGTTCATACGTCTATACATTTTACATTTTATCCATCATTTTCACGTTTGTGCTTGGATTTTTTGTCAACAACTAAAATTTCGATTTATGATTATACATACCATTTACTTTTAATGACTAATGATCCAGATCTGTCGCACTTGTTTATCACCTGGAACGAGAACAAAAATAAAAATATGAAAGTTAATTTACCACAATTTTTATATTACAAAAATTGGTGCGTGTATATATGTACGGTGCAATCAATAAAGCAATTGTATTTTGTTGAAGAAAAATTAATTTTCATATAAATATAATTTAATTAATTATATCAATTCTACAAATAAATGAAAATAAAACTATTTTGTTAGAATAACGATTTATCCTCGATTGAGTTACTTGTTCATGTTAAATCGTTTCGCTCAGTGTACTTGAATCCTAACGCGTAAGTGCGTTCGACTGTGAGTCGAATGCAGAGAACGCTTCACTCGAACTAAGCGACCGGTTAGAGCTCCGAAAAGTGACAATTGGATTTTTCAATATCCTGACGACGACGTATCATTTTTTATTTTATCCTCAATTTTCGAATTCTATTAAAAAATGGTACTACGCCACTTGATTTGTACGACAAGAAATCTGATCTTGAAAAATAATTCCGGGCCCACGACAAACGCCATATGTTGTTGGTTGTATTTAATTTTGAAATATTTTTTTTCTAATAAAAATCAATACGTACGTAAAATAAATATACAAGATTCCAAATTAAAATTGATTGTTATATAATTAAATGAAATTCTAGTTTAACTAATTGCTTGGAATTTGAATTGAATTATTTTTACAAAACAGATTGTTTTTCTACAATCAATTTAAGATAATTTTAGCGTGTGGCATATTCTCTCTTTCGTCGTGCATTATTGTCCCGACCGATAATACGATTACAAGTTGAGTGTGCCGCACGTATTATATTAGATCAACCAAAACTTGATTTTGCAAAATCAATATGGAAATTGAGTTGCATCTCAAAACATCGTTTTTTCCAAAATATGTCTATTTAACAGTGAACTCTACTTGTTAAATGACAAAATAAAATCCCACTACAACGATGGTTCAATTAAAAGTAACTCACACATAGTTTATGATTTTAATTGATGTTTAAGTGATCTAAGAACGCAGAATCGGGAAAATAAAGAGATGATATATACAAAAAAACGGAGAACTCTGAAAATTTGAAGGCATTTTTTCATAACATAAAGACAACATTATTTTACGAGAAAAAAATTTTGAAATGTTTGATCCTTAGCTTCTTATTGGTTGAGCTCTACAGGGAACGTTCACGTAGAGTGCACTAGGCATTCCAGGCGTATTCAATTTATGGGTAATTCCACGAGAAGCTTCTCTTTGGCTGACCAAGGAAAAAATTATTTTGATTTGTGAGGCACGCTCGAAAGCTATTTATTAAAATTATCAAACCTCAGCGATTTTCATTGTAAAAGACTTTTCAATTATATAATTTTGAAGTTTTAAGTGTGATTAAAAATTGCACTCGTATAAAGAAGTTGGCGTTAAAAATTGAAAAAATATCGTTACAGAAAAAAATAATGTAACAGATTTAACAAACAATATTTTAACGGTATTTATGTGTTCAAAAAATATTTTGTTATGAGAAGAGTCAAGGGTGAGTTATGACACATAGCTTATATATTATTCATCGCGCGAAAATGTGTAAGAATATGAAAAATAAAAAATATTTCAGATACAAACCAATGATTTTCACATAAATTAAAAATTTCTTTTTAAGCTTGCAATTTGGAATTCAATAAAAGTTTACAAATTAAATAACCATTAATAATGTAATGAGAAATTACAATAAAATAAAACAATTTGATTCAACTGATCGACGAATGATTGTGTTCACAATGAAAATCACTGAAGTTAAATGAATAAAAAAATAGCTTTTTAAGCGATAGCACAAGGCACTTCATAGAAAAATATTAGCAACAGTTTAAAAGTGCACCGCACAAATAAAAATAATATTTCCCCCGATTTACTGAAGTGTTTCATGGATTTGGTCTTATGTCAATATTGATTTGTTTTTAAATGAAGACCGATTAAATAACTGATTATGAAAGAAAAAAATCATAAAATAAGTGATATTTGATAATAAAATGGTTGGAAATTCAAAATAAAAAGCCCTCAAAATTATCAGTGTAATAACAACATGAGAAAGTTAATGGGTTTTAAAAGTTTGGCGATAATGTAGTCCACCACAGTGAGCAACGAACCGTTTAATTTTCTGTCCTTTTATTAAATGCAGTTGCAAGTGTATATAGTACGTACTTGGAACGAATACAGCATGAAGCGAAGCTGTTAAACGAAACGAGGCACCACAGTCATCTGTATTTGAATGAAACTTTCAGAGGCAAGGGAATACACTTTCTGTCTTCGCCAAGTGCTTTTAAACACGCCTGTGTGATGCACCGGACAAAAAAATACTTGAGCGCACACTCTTTTCAGATTTTTATTTATTTTTTGTTACGTTTGAGCCTCCAATAAATGATACACATCAATATGAAAACAAACAATAACGTTTGCCATGACTCATTCTTTTATTCCAACCGAATGAAAAACTAAAACAATTTTCAAACCAAATGATTAATTTCGCAATCAGTTGAAAACAGCTTTGATGCGAATGAAATTATTCTCGTAATTTTTGTAGTTAAATTGTGAATGCAAACAATTAAGAAATCCACGCAACAGCGAAACAAAGAACATTTTCGATTTTCATCAAGTCAGTGGAACAATCTCGATTAATCAAAGACTTAATTTATTTAACTGTAACAAAAAAAGTTATATCGAACGAGTGAGTAATTAGTACAGCAATTTTTTGTCCTTTAAAGTTTAAGCTAAAAAACACTGCCTCGTTCCGTTCAAACATTTCAATTATAATTCCTTGTTACGCACTTCTGTGCACACATTGTCAACGTTTAATTGATTCTGTTTTAAGTGTGGCTACGCCTTCTTAATTAAGTTATAGAAAAAATCAAATGAATTGGTTCGAAATTTTTCATTTGATTGTCCAATATGAATATTTGAACGTTGAGTAAAATATAAAATTTAGGAATTCACTTTCAAACACTCAATAACAAGTGTTGTAGTGTAATTTATATAGCCCATTTCATAAACTAACTGTTCGTTACTATCAATCAGCTAATGGTATCGAACCAATTCAAACACATCTGTTCAAATAGTCTCAATAGATTGGCTAAAACGCCACGTTTTTATGCACGTTTACAAATGAAATTCTACACCACCTTTTGAGTTGTTTCCCCCTTAAAGTATCAGCCAATCTTATGTCTGACAAAAGCGTTGCCATAACCACTTGCAAGTTGCGAAGAAGAAAAAGTGACAGCAAGAAAAGTACATTCTAAGTGAACTCGTCGACTGTTTTCATCTTTCAAGGAAAACAACTTTTTCTTGTTTTTACATCAATGAAAGGAAAATATTGAAGAAGGAAATGCAAATAAATAATTCAATGGCATCAGAGAACGCATTTAAGCACGAAAATTAAACACACACCCAAGAATGGTACAAATGGAAAGTGGTAAGAAAACGGTCGAAGAATGTATATGTTTCATAAACCATTTTCGAGGTAAACAAGTTTTCATCCCCGAAGCCATTATCGAGTATAATTTTTATTGCACGATCCGCTATTTAACACACCAAAATACGTACAGCTCCATGCCACTCAATTATTTTTATATTTACTCACCGTTGCATCCGCAGAATGTTTATTTTACTTTCGCAAACATTCGTACATTCAAGCTTTTTGATCCCGTTCAGTGGAAACAAAATATTTCCTCACTCATTAAAAGAAATCACTTTAATTAGAACTTTTTTTTTCTTTTTTTCAATTATCAAATAAAAGCCAGACATTTAGTTTTGAAGAATTAGAAAATCGTTGGTGCAAAAGTGGGACAAAAAACAAATACTTGGTGATGGAAAATTCAGGTTTGACCTACCATCAAAGACTTGAGGCGAGAAATCTTAATGGGAATTGATGTGAATTCGCTGGCGTAGGTTCAAACACTTTTGAACGCATGAAAACGTGAAACACTTATGCGTATGAGCGCGCGATGATTTGCTGACATGACGAACCGGTGCGAATGACCTAGAGGGTTTTCGAGAGGAGCGGCTGATCACGGATGTGTGTAAGCGCGCACAAACAAAGCTTTTGAAACGTCTCGAGGCTGGACTATCCGGACTTTTGATGAACCGCGAGCGATAACAAATTCGACTGCTCGCAGTAACAGCAATAATGCCACTTTGCTATTTGACAGCGCACAGAGTATACGGGAGTGCAGCAACGCGCGCAGACAGTGGCAGTGGCTGTGTTCTCGCGTGCCGTCACTGCGACGCTTGCGTCGCTCGATTCTGGAGCAGCGTCGGACAAAATGAACCAGAAAACCCAACGCGAAAGCACCCAGAGAAAAAATAATGCGAATTTACGCTCTACCCTATCCGTTACGTGCTTTTTTATTATTCCTTTTATATGCCAATTTTCGACTAAAACGAACAAATATTTTATAGCCAGCAGTTATTCTGATATACATGCTCGTGCGAGAAAACTCACTTGATGAATAACTTTTTTTTCCACCTTTATGTCTCAGATATTTTTATTATTTGCGGAAACATGTTTTATTAGCTTGTTGAATAACGTATTTCATAAATATTGATTTCCCAATACTTTTCGTATCAATTTATTCTAACAGTCAATCTTTTTAAACAACTTTCGGCCCATTGTTTTAGTTACTCAGTATTTTTAAGTTCGAACGCATCTTTTTCGTCTGGTTTTGGAATCGTATACACATTTCTCGTACTTGGAACATTTCACTCCGTCACAGTATACTTCTACATCTAAAACGAATGAAACAAATATTTTTTTTTTAGTTTTATTTTAGTGTTGTATTTAAAACAAAATGATTTACAATCTGATACGAATGAAAAAGTCGTGTGTAAAAATTATAATGATTACCTTTAGAGTCATAATCATTTCCATGACTAATAGAAGAAGCATAAACACATGAGCTACTTCCACAAATATTTGGACAGCACTTTTCATTAAAACTGCATTGCCAATCACTCGTACATCTGGGCATGCACTTGCGATTTCTTTCTGCCATAGGGCAGTTACCGGGTCTGGCTGAAAGTCATGATTAAATAACAAATTAGCTTTTTGATTTAAAATTAAATCTGTTTTAAAATTTTAGTTTTTTGTTTTTTGTTTTTTTTTTTTTTTCAAATTGATTTCTTGTTAAGATTTACTTCATATATACTTACAACCTATTTGTGCAGAAGACCACGAAACCATAAAAATCATAGATAAAAAAAGAACTAAAGCAGTTTTACCTGAAAAAGACACTAAATTGAAAAAAATAAATGAATCAAACGCCCTATGAAACTGAAATACTACTGTTAGCAAGTGCTTACCGATCATTGTGAATGAAAATTGTATCTTCTAGTGTAGTATCAAGTGTACGCTCTACTTCAGCACTGTTAATCATTTGATTGGGTTACCTTTTTATAGGCGATGACACAAACTAGAGACTCCCCACTCAAAAGTGAAGAACGCAGTCTTTATCAAATTAATTTTCAAACAAAATTATTATCAGCACGTTTTATCTTTAAATGCAGTAAACAATAAGCTTTAATTGCCAACAGTTACTTTATCTTGAATATAAATATATTGATATATAATAAAACTTTTGTTCCCACGATTGACTCATTAATTCATAAGTCATAATAATAATTAAAACAATTTTATAATTATTAATTTATTTTAACCGATGTCAAATTTGAAACTAATTTCATAATAGTTGAAGTAATTAAGGAAGGTGCATTGAGAATATGAACACCAACTTGCTATGAAAATAATGTATTTAAACTAATATCTTTTAGAATTTCTTCAATTTGTTGTTACTTTATAAATACGGGGCGGCAATATGTATTATAATAATCTGTGTAAAAATGGACGTAATAGAACATCACTGACGTCGGCATATCATTGTTATACAATGAAAAAATAAATAATAAAGAATCATAAATACAGTGTATAATTCAACCCACAATAAACGTGTCGTTTGATGGTACAATCCAACTGTAAAAAAGTCAGCAGGCACAACGCGTGCTACCTGTTTTTTCTCCTTTCCGATTGTTAATCAACGAACACTTTTAACGCAGCAACATGATAATTCGTAATTTTGAACAAAGGCGAAAATTGCCTTTCAACATTCTTTAACAACCTTATAAGTTTTCGATAACAACCTTTCGCAGGGACAACCTTCATTATCACATTTTTGGAGTATTCCAAACGTTAAATATAAAAAAAAATATCAAATATCTATTGATCAACTTTTACGTATCTACGATTTGCGATAAAAATTTGTCACTCAAATTATCCGTGTTGCGTGATGGTATAAAACTAACAAAAACTGACGTTGCAGGAAGACAATACGGTGTGTAAAAGTGTTTAACAATGATGATATTAGGAAGATATATCCACTAGTTTATAATATTGAACATCAACTAATTTGAAATGCAAATGAATTTTCAGTTGCTTCACTGGAAATTTACATTTCTTAAACAGTTGAAAAAACAGTTATAACTACATTCAAATTTGATATTCAATATTGTAGCAATAATAATCAGATTAATCAAGGTTTTCAATGCAATTTAAATAATCACAATTTTCCTTGCTAGTGTCTGTCAAATTGGCACAACGTTTGAAATGATGATTCCAGATATTAAAAAAAAAAAAAAAAAAAAAAAAAAAAAAATTCTGAGTGTCATCAGCTGCAATAGACAACCTTGTGTATACTACAACCTACGGTCTGCCCTCGAGTTAAAACATAATTACTGGCGCATTATATCGAAATTCGTGTTACGTATGCGGGCGCTCTAGCTAAATGTTGTTCGAGTCAGCTTTATTGTTGGGTTATTGTCACCAAAAGCTAAGCCGAGCTAAAAATAATATCACAAGCTAATACTGAAATATGAAAAAGCCAGATATCAAGTGTATACTTTCCGTTTCATATTTCCGGTCTTTTGATTTCCTTCATCTCCCTTCGTCAAAAATGTATTATTACCATTGCGATATTATTTTTTTTATTTTTACATTCACGTTAACCGAAGCCTTTGAAAATTTGTTCCTTTTATTTCAATTTAAGAGAAATATCAGCTTTGGCATTATTGTGTCTGCACTACTTATTGATGTCCTGGTGAGGAAAGGCGGCGTTGTGATTGGTACGGATTTTGTAAAAGTCGAGGTGAGCTTTCAATGACGCGTAAAAGCAAACTATCGATATAATCCTCGAGATCGTGCAAACGTTTCTTCTTTTGAGCTACGTCGTCCTGTAGCTGCCAGATCAATTCGATCAAATCCTACGAACAAACGGAAACATTCATCATTGGGATAAACGTTGACACAATAATATTAATGACCAGCAGTGTTATGCTCGCGGTGCAACGGGAAACAAAATGTGCAGTGGAAAATTCATTGCTACGTTTATCTAATAATGCTAATAAATTATTCTCAAAATGAATCATTTAATCTGATTGTCGACTGGAAACAATCATTTATTCTGTTAATCTTTGCATTGCCATTTGTATATCTCGATAGGAACTCTTTTGTTCACCGAAGAGAAAAATGTTCAATAAAAAGCTAGAAAGATCGGATAGACGAAATCGAAACCCACCTCTCGTGACCTGCCTTCAAACTGGGCAACGACTTCATGCGGCAATCTTCCTTTCATGTCACCATTGTTTTTCATTCCGTCCTCGCCTCCAATTATAATTCTCTCAGAGTTAATATGTCCGTCATGGTACGTTTCCTTATTTTTATTGTTATCGCGTTCCCTCTTCTTGTCCTTTTTATTTGACTTCTCCTCCCTCGGACTCCATTTCGAATGCTTCTCCTCTTTTAGACTTCGCTCGGTCACCTTCTCTTCCTTTATAATCTTATCCCTGAACGATTTCTCATCTCTATTAGGTTTCGTGATTATTTCTCGCGGAGCCGGACTCAATGGCTCGGGGATATCTTTGTACTTAAACACTGGCGACAAACGTGGACTTGGCGATTTGTCTCTTTCGTTCCTTAACAAATCATCATTCAACGTTTTTGATTTGTATTCCCATCTGAAATTTCATTGTCAAATTAATCAATGACAAAAATGCAGCGATTTCATCGTGTTAATTAATTGGCATAGAACGCATTCTCACCTCTTAAGCACATTGTTGCCTTGTTTTCCGTACAGTTTGCGTCCCCATTCATCCGCCTCCAGTGGCAAATTTTCCACTTTAGGCGTATTCAGCGAGCTAATGGTGAAGCGCGGCGGTTTGCTTGGCGCCACATTCGCCGGTGGCGGTGTACTTCTTTCGCTGACAATATTGCTGTTGAAAGTTTTGTTCGACGTCGAATTGTTCTGGTTGGAATTCGCTACGACGACTGGCGCATTCAACGACGATGCCGAACTTTTGTGTGATAAAACGTCAAACTGTGCAACAGACAAAATCACTCATTACAATTTCAGTAGATTACATCTCGATTGCTCTGGTATTTCAATCAACAGAGAAATCACAAAAATGAATAAAAAGAAGGAACGGGAATGAAAAATGCAGGTTTAATCATTCCAATGAATGTTTAGCGCTTTGAAAGTAGTCAGCCGGAACAGAGAAGTTAAAAACTGTTGTCTCAACGAGTTTCGCAGAAAGTTCGTGGATTATAAATACCATATAATAGACATAAACGATTTTGTTCAAAGAAATTAAGGCCGTGAAAACAATGGGCATTTGAATGTTTTGAACAGATATTTTTGTGTTGTTGCTGAATCGATAACAACAAATTAATTGTGACTCATGCAAATAAAGATTTGAAAACTATCTGACTGAAATTGGACTAATAATTGTATAAAGAGTTCTCACGGTGAATTCATCGTCGTCCTCGCTTATGACACCTGGATCCGCTTCGCCAGGTTCCTGGTTAGTAGGGCGGAAATAATGTTCATCCTTCTCATCGAGATCATCCTCGTTTAACTTGCCTTTACTCCTGCCCTTGACTCGATTGCCGATCGACTTGGCCAGTTTCTTCAAACTCTTCCTCTTCTCGATGCTACCGATGCTGAGCAAACTGCCGCCTATGGAATGGGCTGCGTTCGACAACTGTCCCAGCGAACTCTTGTGGCGCTCCCGTTTGGTCAGATCTGTCAAACTGCCGGCCTTGACAATGAAGCCGATCTTCACCTCGAGCTCCCCTCGCTCTTTTGTGTTCTCCTTTCCTGGCTTACTGTTCAATGTGTACCTACAACAAATCATGCCATATTTAAATGTTGACTCCATTTTATTTCATTATGAATTATCATATTACAAGACATTTTGGACTAGACAAGCAAAACTGGACAACAACCATCTGGTCTGCTTACCATCGATTTTTTGGCCTGTCATAGACTTCTAAGGTAGACAAAGGAATATTAACGGTGCCAAGGAATTCATCCACGCCAAGAAAATTGCGGTGCAGGGCTGTGAGCACTATTTCTGCGGTGTTTCCCTGTTGCGGTATCTGAAGCTCGCATTCCTCGTGCCATTCCACGTTGTTCGATGCCTTTTCCTTCACCGATGTCTGGTACTTTTCCTTACCGAGTGCGATAGTCACGAAGCAATCATTCGTCTCTGTATAATCAAACCAGACCATCGATTATGCATATTTACAGTTACAATTACAATGTCTCATTGCAAATCGATCGTGCATGTTTTCCTTCATTTTCAAATCGAACGAACCTCGTAGGAGACTGAAATTGAATTTGCGTTTTATGTGAACGTGTTATTGCCTCGGTTTTTACGATTTGAGTTTTCCCGCACCAGTTTAAACGAGAGTCAGTTGAAATCGATCAATTTTGTTTGTCGGTTTTGAACCCAATCGAGATGCTGACCAACAACTGTTTATCGCCTTATTTCCTGTCCTTCGTTTTGTGTAATTAATCCATGATAATTCGTTCGTTTAACAATTTTATCAAACCAATCGTAAAACTAAACACGTTCGACTGCTTTTTATTGCCAAGCTTTATTAACATGAGATACCGAGAATTTGAGCTAACCAGTTTTTATTATAAATTCAATCAATTATTTCTTCCTCATCAATAGCAATTTTTTATTCTTTTCAAAATGAAACTTTTTCAATGAAAATGATATTTATTTAAACAAAAATCGATTCGTTTGATTTAAAAGCACCTTGATTGAAAGGATGAATATTTCTGGAATTTTTCTGAAACGTTGTTCAATTGATGTTATTAATACGCGCGTGCCACATTTATTTAAATTATGATTAGTGAAGCCATTAAATTGAAAACTCAATATTGAAACTTAATTGACTGGACAGATTTTTGTTAAATAACTTTGGAATCAATTACATAAACGGTAGAAATAAAACTTAGAAAATACATAACATCATTTGAAGCCAGCGTTCAGCTTTTTTTTATTATAAAATTGCAATTACAAAGAATCTACAAAAGATATTAATATTTCGTCTAGGTCAATTTGTTTTTCATCAAATTCTGAACATTTTCCTGTCGATTGATTTGAAATTGTTTTATAATCGTGTTAACGTATTATCCCCTGTCTTAGTTAGTGTATTATTAAACAATATGAAATTTATTATATGCGATAACAAAATAAGTCAATCACTATAATAATATAAATATCACTTGAAACTAATCTATTAGTGCAAATAGTAAATAAAGTATTTTTAATTTAATGATTACGGTAAGGGAGTGCATCTCAAGTCAGCTGTAACACTTTCGGAATAGAGAAACGGAATCTCTTGTTTTGTTTTGATTTCGTTTGGACGATTAATTATTGTCCAAATTTTAAACAATTTGTACAATTTCGATTCTAGAATATTTGTAAAAAATAACGAAATGTCGCAATAAATAATTCAATCAATTCCATTAGGACCACAAAGTGTCACAATAAAATCGGTACAAAACATGTCACAACAACTATGCTGCAGGGAGAACAAAATCATGATAACTGGAGTGTCCAGTTATTTCTCAATATTATATTTGATTTTTCTTTTTGATGAGGCTGTATGAAAAACATTGCTTATTAATGAATTTTTTCACGTTTCGCTTTGATCTTTTTTATTCGTTGTCTGTTATTTGTAAACAAAAATTCGCTTTTTCGGACCGACTATATAATGTAATTTCTAAAAAACGCAAAAAACTCATGATTTAATTTTAATTTTATCATTTGTCGAGTTTACAAAATTGGTCAGATGTAGGATTTAACTAGTTTGAACAGAATATAAAATTCACCGTGTTGAAAAAAAGACAGAAAACCCACGATTTTATAACTGTAAAAGATCATTTAATTTTTTTCTAATAAAATACCAATTTATTGGTTCAAAATTGACAAGCTTACTATTACTATTAATAAACTCTTTTTCTACTAGGAAATCATTAATTATATGTCACAAGTTTAATTAAAAAATGTTGAAATATTTCAAGGTCCTTATATAAAGGGCTGAATGTTATACTCACTATTTTTTCCTTTGATTAAGAGGCCCTTAGCTCTCTGAACTGAAACAAAAAATGATTTGAATTTAGATTGACTAAACAAAAACACTTTCTGGGGGGAAAAGTTCCATGTCCGAGCATATATGATATAGTATATACGATAGATTGTATGATCTAATTAGAAACTTTGTGATATGCTAAAGTAAAATTTTCTTAAACTTGATAAACATTAAGATAAAAAACAACAAACTATTTTTTAGTAGTATAAATTTTTATTCATTGCAATCTTAAATAATAATAATTAAAATATTTAGTCGTTGAATTTCAAGAAAATAAATTGTTTCAATTGAATTGTTCAGAAGTAAAAAATGTGAGTAAATATGAAATGATAGAACCAATATGAATAAAACTGACTAAGCTCAAGTTTGAAGTAAATTCAAGTCTGCAAAAATTGTGACAGAACTGATTGAATAGAGTTTCGTTTTAAAGTCTGACATGGTCCGACTTGAATAAATTAAATTTGATCAGACATGGCCGGATATGGAACATTTTTTGTTTCCGGTGGGTTTAAAATTGTAATTGTCATTGCATATGTATGAATAAACGTTTCATTAAACGTTTTTGCTAGAATAAGAAACAAGTGTTTAAGACAGATTAACGATCGGGACATATTAGAGAGCTGTGGGAAACCGGCGAGAGCTCTCGCCAGTGGATGGATGTATAGATTGATCTGGAATACAAGTGGTTTCGCACGTTGCACTGAGCGCCAAGTCGTGTTAACGCTCTCGGACCCTTTGCCGATCCGACGGATGGGAAATCGTGAATCTCGACCCGATGAATAAAAATGCTCCCATACTCTGCGCATTCCAGCACATATGTTTCATTGTCAGACTACCGTTTTGTCGGAAGCGAACATTTTTCATTCGCCGCGAAACCAAAGCCTTTGTATATGACGACAAAGCAAAAAAGCCGTATACTTTCAAACACCAGCTAATTAACGTTCCAAAAAGACTTTCTTTCAAAATTCCAAATCAACTTTTTTGATTTGGACTCTTTAATTAACTCTCAAAAATTAGACCAGATGCAATTTTCCTAAGCAAATGATTTTCTCTCTTGTTCTGGTTTTTAGATTTTTTTTTCTTTTCCGCAATCGCAACACTTTCTTTGTAAAAAAAATACTGTCGTCGACGATAATAACCAAAATTATCCTACAATCATACTTATTTACGTAAGGTTTCCTTTCACGTTTCTTATCCGAGGCAAGAAGAAAAAAAAGTGAAGCAACACGTCGGAGAGTTACTTTTAGGAAAAAATCTGGCTTCATTAGCGGACGTGTTTGTGCATGGATCAGTTCGAAACACACGCACACACACACACACACACTCGTCACGCTGTTACAGTTTTTGTATCATGCCAAACAAATCGGAGCCGTGCCTTGGCTCTGACTTTGTCATTCTGCTCATTGCCAATAACGCAAACGTCGCGATACAAAAAGCCGTGCCTGCTGATAAGTCGTATTGTCCTTGCAATGAATTTGCTCGACATTTTAGTTTTCTATTTTTTAAAATTATTACTCAAATTTCATTTAAATTTGACGACGTAATAAATAAATTGAAGATAAATAAAAAAATTGATTATTTTAGTTGAAAATAATTTTATCTTAACGAGATTGCAAGTGAATAGCAAGAAAACACGAATTTTTGTTATCTCATTAATTTAATTAAATGTATCAACGGGACTGCGCCAATTGAGCGCATTTTGTTTTCTATTTCTAATTGCAGTAAAAGTTGCAATCGAATAAAAGTTGTACGCTTAGTTTTCACATAGAAAAATGTTGGATCATTTTGTGGGTTCTTATGCAAGCCCTCCGTTGCATATTTTTATGTCACTTATAAAACTGCTTTTTATTTCCACTCATACTCATAATTCAGCCATAAATCGGCTTTCGATACAAATTTTATTTCGGGCTGAACTTTTATATTTCCATCTTCAATACCAAGTTTTGTGACCGATTTCATTTCAATTCATTAATGTTGTGACGACTCATATAAAATGGAAATGTAATTTTCATCATGAATCTGATTGTATTGAAATTTCTCATCATTAAATGCAAATGTTGCACGGCACCGTTCGCGATTGCAGCGGCACACGTTTCTCTGAAGTTTGCTGACAAATCAAATTGTCATTGTAGTTAATCATCGCCGAAGAAAAAGGAACGTTATAAACTGTAATAATTTTCGCGTCATTTGATTATCATTAAATCCTTATTATCTATCGCCCGAAAATAAATTCTTCCAACATTTAATCATCCTAGCAATATAATACAAGTTTCGTGAAATAGTTGTCTTGAAACGAAAAAGAAAAAAAAACTCGATAAGTTGAAAAGAACGTGATTCGCGACGGATTGTAATTCATACTATCATCAAGTGCCAAGTTCGTTTACTACTTATCCTAATGACAATTTCATGTTTTATAAAGCCATTTGTCTCCAACCATCACGTTAAAAGCGTGGCATTAGACTCATGTTATTTTTGTTCTTTAAATAAAAATGTTCAAGTTGTAACTAATATGTTTCAGAAAAAAAAACAACTACATATTTTATTGTGTACATTAAAATGTCTACTGTTGGTTATTTATAAAGTCCTTTCCAAGTCATTATTTTAAATTGAATAAAAGTTTCTATGATTAACAATAGAGAGACTCTTGGATAAAAAAAGATTGTAAGCAAGTAAAAAATTGTAATCAAGTCACCAGCACGAGATCAAACACCTTCCTTTCTACTTGAAATACCTCCACGTGACCGAATGCAGAGGCAAATGACCGAATACGGGTCAAAATAAACGGGACCCTTATAACCTCGATGTTGATCAAAAATTCTTTCTCCGGAACATAAAAGATCTAGATTAAATGTCAAACCATTGAGGCAACGCTTGTTTACATCACTTTCTTTTACACCAAAACGTCTGCATTTCTAAAAAAAAAAATAACAAGTAAATATGTAAAGAACGATTTAAAATAACAATACATGATATTTTATCAAAAAATTGGAATTTGAAAGACAAAAAGGCTGTTATCTGAGTTTGTTCAAGAAGTTTTGAAAAATATTGAAATAAACAAAAGATATTTGTTGATAAATGAGTTGTATGTTAAAGAATGGAGTTTAAGTTGGTTTGCAATTGAAAAGATGACATGGCGTTGATGTGGACAAGGGGACATGTGTGTGAGAAATATTACGGTACGCGAGTCAAACGTGTCCCGACGCCAACATGACCTACCTACATCACGGCGCACACACACGCGATCGGCACAATAACATTCTAATTAAGTTTATATCAAAGTTGCAGCAGCAGCCGCACAGTCGCTTTCAAAGCCATTAGCGCTGCTTTGAAAACGATTCTCTTCAAATAATTATATTTATACGAGAAGCTTTACACAGCTTCCTGCTGACAATTATTCGCTCAATATAATCAACCAAATCAACGCCACTTGTAAGAATTCTTCAATCGAATTTGATGTAACCTCTGAATCTATTGATTCATTGGCAGTTGTAACTTTTGACGTCATATCAGTTAAATCATCATCATCATCATTTTTGGAAGTCGTCCACCAATTGGCAGGTTGTTGTTTACAGTTGAAATTAGTTTTGCCAAGAATTGGACAAGTCGAAGTATGTCGAGCGATGACTAATTGGATCAACAAACGAGTGTCATCAGTAGGAGAGGTCCGCTTTGATGTAAACAAGAAGGATGAATCGTGGCAGGGTGTACTAGTTTCGTGGAAGATAAGTGTGTTTTACGTAAGCGCGTAAAGCAGCGGTGCAACGGTACCTGTCACTTGGACGTGGGTCGGGGTCCACATCTTGCGTGCTCGTTTGCCAGCCTATTCGAATGTCGCGCACTTGTCCTCGACGAGGCAACGTCCTGCGCATGAATGATATGAATCCCTGGATCCACAATCGATCATCAACTATCGCCGTGTCACATGCCGCGCCACTTGCTCGCGCGATCCTTTGCGCGCAACTTTTACAAACACAATGCACCGCTGTGCTACGGACGAGCCACGACTATCATACACCGCTACAATCATTCGACAAATACGACAAACGCGCCACGAGCTCCAACTATACGTTCCAAGTCTTCTGATACTCGCGGGCTACGTTAGTCGCGGCTGCGCACTCAGCTGCGCAGCTATCCGTCACACGCCCAGGGATGTACCACGCTTCACCATCGCCCTCGTCACCTCACTTTTCTTCTTCATCTTCTTTTTCTTCTTTTTTCTTCTTCCTTTCCATTCATTCATCCTTCTTAGTATTTTATTCTTTCTTCTTCTTCTTCTTCTTCTTCTTCTCTTTTGTTTCCTCTAGACTTTGTTTCATTTATCATTGATTGACCTTAATATTTATAATTTTATCTAAACTTTTAATTGCTTTTTTATTATTTTTCAAAACCCGACGACGCTTTGTGGGTCGAACAAGTGCGAAATTTCATCAAGAGAAAAGTGTATATATATATATATATATAATCCGACACAGAAAACGCATCAACAATGAAAGAAACTTGACCTTTCACCTACACCAGTGACTAGTCATTGCGTACACTATGTATATGTTTGTCCTAGAGAATTATCCTAGAAAGACATGTCTCTGAACTTTGCAAGCATACATAATGCGGATTTACATAATTTATTGGCCTCGAATACATACTTCAAATTTTGGTGTCTACTCCAACACATAAGATGTAATTTAAAAATAAAAATATCATTGATGTGTGATTGTTTTCGTTTCAAAGAGTACAGATTTGTTGGTGACTTGGGATGATATCGAATGATTGAACGTAACGTAAGACACTGATTAGTTTTTGACATCTTGATGGTCGTAAATAATATCACTGATAATACAATTTTTCTTTCTTCTAGATAGAATATCATTGATACAGTGAAAGTAACATATTTGATCAAGAAAGAATTTGCCATTTATTACACATCATAATGATGAGCGATTATCTAACGGGTATAATAAATTCAAAAACATATGACAACAATATTCCCATCCAATACATACATATATTTAGAAATATTTGATTTTGTAATATCCATTCTCTGGATATGTTTTTCATAATCATATTTGATTATGAAAACGAAAAAAATAAATCAATAAAATGATAATATATTTGAAAACAATGGAATGTTTTTGTCGGGCAAAACTTGAAGGATAACAGTTGATTGTATGATAGCAAAATTGCTTTGCGCGCTAATTGTCAAAATTATTTACATTTCGTGATATATGCTATTGTTGGTTGGGTGTTGTAATGAGGAAGAGCATGCGTGCAGTCGCGCTTAAGGACACGCAGCAACTTATTCAACAGAAAATAGAATCGACAACAAAAGTGTTGAAAGCCGCTGCATTCCATCACGATTTTGTTTCCATACATTTAGTGTATAGGTAGGTATAAGTATTCCTGTTGCGCCAGTGCCGTAACTTGCGTTTTCGCATGCATCCATCATTGAAGAGAGAGAAGTTGCTATTTTTTGCAACGCTGCGCTAAGAAACGTAATAAAATTTCCAATTTTGCACCTGCTCGGAATACTCATTTCCAATTTAATATAACTTCACCGCTGCAATAACAACATGCATTTCATTTTAAACTATGAACATTGTTATTGCTGTAGAAAACAAAACGAATGATTATTTATTTTCATTTATTTTTCATTCATTATGTACACACAAGAAAAAACAAATACGTCCAAGACAAAAAGATATAAATATATATAGAGCATTTGATGTGAATTTTAAATCAAAAAAATTACTATTTTTTTTTCTTTAACTGTAAATGAAACTATTTTGAATATTGAAAGCTTGAAGAGAATTTTCATTCAAGAAAAGTTTGCAACTAGTTATTACTAATCACGTTTGTATAAAAAAATTGAAATAAATTAACAGAAAGATTAAAAAGAATGGATCAAAAAGGAAAAGAAGAAAGGATTATTTGACGATTTTTGGAAATGATCAAAATATATGAAAGTGGGTTAAATGCGTTAAATGATGCAAGTTCAAGGTCAATGAGTGTAAAGAAGGTTAGAATAAAATGCGAAAAATAAAAGTTGTAGATTTATCGATGGTCGATAGGGATGGATCAACGGCAGAAAAGATCGGGAAATCGCATGACCGACGGGGGGAGGGCGTGCGCGTGATCTTATGCGCGCGCGCAGAGCGCGCTTTATCAACTCACGGTGTGGGGAAACAGAAGGCGCGTGGTCGGCTGGCAGGTTGACTAGTCAGTTTGAGTGGCCGCTTAGCGCGAAACACCGCAATAAGGAGAAAAAAAGGGAAAAAAAGTAGACGAAGAAGAAGAAGACGAAGACGAAGAAGAAGAAGAGCGCGTCCCGGCGTTTGTGTCTCTTTCTCTGAGCTGGCGTCTCTGTCTGGAGCGCGGGCCGAAAATTGTTTGGAGAGAGTGTGTGTGTGGTGTGTGGTATATAAGAAAGAATGTCATCGTCGGTGAAAATAAGCGAGCAGAACGGGTCCCGCTGTTGCGCCCGGCTGTGCCATATCGTCAAGTGGGAAGACTTTGACGGCTACGGGTTCAACTTGCACGCAGAGCGCGGCAAGACCGGTCAGTATATCGGCAAGGTGGATGAGGGCTCGCCGAGCCAGGCCGCGGGGCTGCGCCAGGGCGACCGCATCATCGAAGTCAATGAGATCAACATTACCAACGAGACCCATAAGCAAGTCGTCGACCGCATCAAGGCCTTCCCCAACGAGACCAAGCTCCTCGTCGTCGACCAGGAGGCCGACAATTATTTCAAGGCCAACAACATCCTCATCAAGGGCACCATGCCCAACGTCAAGGTGATCAAGACACCCGACAGAAACCCGGCCGCCACCATCGAACACGACAAATCTGATGACGCTACTAGCAACTCATCCTTTGACGAGGTATAAATACATTCAATCACACAACATCTTTCAATTTTACAATCATTCCTTTATTTATTTATTATTCTCGTTTTTTTTTTTTTTTTTTTTTTTTTTTTTTTTTTTTTTTTTTTTTTTTTTTTTTTTTTTTTTTTTTTTTTTTTTTTTTTTTTTTTTTTTTATTTGCATAGCCTCGTTTTCAAAAGTAAGTTGGATTAATTTTGTTCATGTATTTATGTTCATTCAAGTTTTCCCCTTTTTGCGGTGGGTATACTTGTTCTTTGCGGAGACGAAATTTCAGTTTGATTTCACCTGTGGAACAATAAAATCCACGATGAGGGTTACTTGAAATCTCTTCAGCGCCGCTATATACCCATCAGTTGGCTGTGGGCTCAAACTTTTTTCTTCTTCTCCTTCCTCGGATTCGCGCATCCATTCACAAGTGGACTCGGTGTAAATATTTTTCTTCAATAATTTCGTTGCTCAATTTCAAGATCATTTCAGACAAATTCAACAATTTATCTCTAATCAAACATTTTAATTTGAAATTAATTTGTTTAGAACCGATTGAACTTTTATTAATCTTATAAAGATACAATTAATTATTTATTATTCAAACAGTGTACAATTCAAAATCACCATTCATTAGATCAATTTTCATATCAGGAATATTTAATGAATCCAACTTTTTGTCATCTTTTTTTTTATTTGAAGATGATGTAATGAAACATATTGTGAAAATAAAATGAATCATGAGGTTCAGAGCGCAATAATAATTCTAGGAATATATGTGATATCTATGAAGATGTGTGAAAATAAACTCTAACATGAATAATTTTTTTGTTATTATTCAATGTTCCTTTAGAAATTAACGTACGAAAATTGCGAGCCAAAAATAATTGTTGAACGATTCAGTGAAATCTTATTTCGTAATCAAAAAATGATCAGATTGTGGACATAACTTCGTTATAACGACTAAAACAATTATCGCACAACAATTTGTT
Source organism: Trissolcus brochymenae (assembly GCA_030523145.1). Classification (NCBI taxonomy): domain Eukaryota; kingdom Metazoa; phylum Arthropoda; class Insecta; order Hymenoptera; family Scelionidae; genus Trissolcus; species Trissolcus brochymenae. The sequence continues at coordinate 98,394 of JAQQRF010000493.1, forward strand.
GGAGCAACATTTCAGAGAAACAAAACAAGACTAAATGTGCAAACCATTTTATCACATCAAGCTATAATATTATCTCTTGAATGTAAAATAACAATTGTTATGAACAATTTAGTTTGGTTGACATAATTAAACTTCAATTTAATTGAGATAGCAAACCCAGCGAATTATATTATATTGCAAATATAATGCAAATATTATATTTACAAGTAAATAAACCGAAACTATGAATGAAAATTTTGATATTGATCATAATAATATTCCTTGTGACAAAATCAAATTTATAAACCTTTTAGACAGTTTCTTGCTTCAGTCATTAACACTCAAAGTATCAAGGGAAAAGAAGTCAATTTAAATCATACAGGTAAATTGAATTATAACATTAAGAAGACATTTTTTTTCATTTTCTAAAGTTTACAGAATATCACAACACCTAGAAAGTATAAAAATCATCGTCTTAAACAAGATGTATTCCAAATTTCGCAGGGGATAAATTTATTACCCTTGGTACTTCTGGTGTTAAAAAACAGGCGGAAAAGTATACTTATAGAACTGAGAAAGAATTAACACCTTTCCTTATGAAACAAACTAGGAATAGTTTTGTGTTATTTCATCAATGTACAAACGCATTTCCGTTGCATCGTTTGGTCGGCAAGTTTTTTGAACTGCAAATGATCTATATATATATATATATATATATACATATATATGCACTTTGTTAAATATCAAATAGAAACTGTCTAATTAAAAAGCTACATAGTTAAAATTACACATTATTAACAACATTTCACTTTAGCCAAGAAAACGACAATTTTCTAATTTTCCGTCTCGTGTGATACCTGACCTGGTTTTTTCAAAAAAGTACATTTTCTTATTCACTTTGAAGGCAAAAAATGTTAAAATTCACAAGCTTTATTTAATTTTTTTAAGTACTTTTTGTTCTTTTAATTCTTGCTATATTATCTTTCTTTTTTCCTTCAACAGAACGCAAAGTGCTGGTGAATAAATTTGAAGGAAACGCGTGTAGAACAAGTTGTTTTGTTTCACACCTCACTGATTTCCTTCACTGATTTTAAATACAAACAGTCGCAGCTTTTTTCAACCTTTTACAAATATAATGGAGCAATTAAAACCGTTTAATTCTCCAAATCAAAAACAATTTGGAAGTCCATAAAAAAAACAAACAAACGAAAACCATTTAATTTGAACCGTGAATTTTAATTATAATACACCTATTTAATTTATACTCAGTCATTTGCGACAGTAGTAACTAAAATTTAATTAATTAACCATGGCTAATTGATATCTCGAACATTAAACATTTCATCGTGAAACATTAATTCATAAATTGATCAAACTTTGCAACGTTTTCAATTTGAATAGAAATTTAATTTATGCTTAATGATTTCATAAGAAATTGGAAACAAAATGAAAAATCATTAGACAATTTGATTAGCCGTAAAATTGGACAATTTATCAAAAAAAAAAAAAAAACTTTGTATTGTGACAATAAAACAGGGTGAATTGCAAAATATCTGGCAAATCTCATTTTGGACTCGGATCGATAAGGCCATTATGTGTCTTTAAAAGCGACGAAACGCCGGGCATAATTATTGCGAAATACACTTGAGCAGGTTGACTGAAGAAAGTGAAAAAAAGATGGAGATTCTTCGGAAGCCGTTATTTCGATTAGCCAAGCCTAGCGTTTCGATCTAAGCACGTCGACATGCACGAATGAGAAAAACCGGCTTGAAGGCTACTCATGAAAGAGAAGGTCGTTTCCTCTACACGCGATATCCTTGCGCATCTTCGTTTTCATGACGTTATCTCTTCTCCAACAAGTTCCTCACTTCTAAACTCATCGCTTTGCTTTGCCAAATTACTTATTTTATAACCGATTGATCCAATGATACAATTTCATTCTTATTATTTTATTTACACACACATGCGCAAACAGCTAAATAATTAATTTTAATTAATAAGAAGAAAATGAATCCAACTTGATACAACCAGTATGACTGATTTTTAAACATTCAATTTGCAAAACAATTTCTACTTCAAATTTAACCTCCTAAAATACTGTGGTTTTAGAGAAAATGTTTTTCCAACCGTAATGAAATATGATTTGCATTCTCCATTAGAAAAAACTTGATATAAATGAGAATAAATGTCACCGTAATAGCAGAAATTTTAATAAATAGTTGAGATTGTTGAGCGGAGGTAAATGAAAAAATCAGGTCGTATAACTGGTTTTCAACTATTACAACTTATGTCGAAAATGAAATGAGCCATTTTTTAGGTTAATCTCGTTATAATCACGAAACACTTTCTAAACAATATTCATAGGAGGTTCGGATAAAAAAAATGAAATTTGAAAACGCACTGCCAATGTAGTTATTTATTTCCTACTTAAGGCGAAATTTTTTGCTAGTGCGATCTTCATCGGTGTTTCATTTTTTTGCAAACAAAATGAGATTAAATAGAAACAAATCGAGATGACTTTTTAATCATTTTTGAAAATTATAATGAAGTACGTTTAACTTCAAAATGGTTTCTGATGTAATGAAACAAATAATTGAAAAAATGCAAATAATTGTCGTAATAAGGATAAAAGCAAGAGATAGTTACAGTTGATTTATTTATAATATAATATACCGAGGGAAATGTGTAAATTAGAGTGCTCGATTGTGCGAGACAATTGCACGGAACAATTATTTTGCATCAAAATCTTGTCGTGCGGGTCAGCAGATTTTCTCGTTAAGATAAAAAAAAAATCCTGTCACTGCCTGTGTACGTATTTTATTCAAAGAAGAGTCTTTGCGCAATCGCGTTAGACTTCCGTGACTTACGTAAATGATTTTCGCATGTGTATCGGTGTTAGGGTGAGGACAGAAGTGACTGCGACCAATATTTTTTAGAGCTCCATTCATAAAATCCTTTCCAACTCTCTCTCTCTCTCTCTCTCTCTCTCTCTCTCTCTCTCTCTCTCTCTCTCTCTCTCTCTCTCTCTCTCTCTCTCTCTTTTTATACCAAGTCAATTGCGAATAACATTTTCTTCGACAAAATTCATTTTGGAAATGAATTTTTAATACTTTAATGTGTGTCAGGGTTCCATCATCTTTTGTGTCAGATGAACATGGTGCGGTCAAAGATTGAGTCCCCAAAATTAAGGAATCAGCTGCAATTTCTATTCTCAGAAATGTATATTTTAGTTCATTCAGTTTTGAATATTTTACCAAAGAAAAAATATGAACACAAACGAGAGAAAGAAGTTGATTGATCATTAACTGACATTTTTTTCAATATTATTTGGATTCAAAGTGAGTTTGATATTGTTGAATAATTGCAATATTGAAATCAGGTCAAGGCTGAACGAACCGAAATAAAGTTTGATTTCAATTCAAAACAGGCGCCAGTAGATAAAAAAATGTGCACTCAAGTTACACTGTCACTCGAAACTTTGTATTTTCAACAAGCGTGTACAATTAGAGATTCATAAGTTTATTACATACTAATTAATTTCACTTGCGCAAGGAGAACAGCTTGATTCAATCAATTGATGACTTTTGTTTTTGTGCAGATTTTACATTAAAGAAGATTTGTTGAATTTGTTCTGAAATTATCCAATGAAAAAGAAATCTTTCGTTATCTTTCATTTATGAAAGATTTCAGTTATCTGAAATCTTACCTCCCCGATAAGATGACCAATTTTATTTTGTGTAACGAAAGTCCAAAAAAAAGACAAACATGAACTCAAAACGATCATGCATAAAAATGTTGACAGTTTCATGCACACAAGTCGAGCAAACATAAATTCAGTGTATTTGCACCTGGCATATATTCGATCATCTGAATTACGCATAGGTTACGCAATTCGATGAGCGTAATAGCACTTGTTACATGAGAATTCTTTTGTCAGGATGAACAACATTATGATTTATCTGATTGCATTTTTCATCTTCTGACGACTTTTTAACAGTGTTCGTAAAAATGTGATTATATAATGATCGCCATCAGGAAAAACTTTGTTCTTTTTTTAAAATCAAATCCAGCCCGTTTGACCAGTTTCATTACTTTTGTATGGTCCAAATATCGAGCTGATCAAATTTAGTAAGCTAAATAACAAATGAGTTGTTGAATTAATTTTTAATCATCAGATGGAAGAACATTAAAAATAGAATACTGAGAAGAACTATAAATATTCATTTCTAGACATAAATAAATAATTGAAGACTTGGATGCAATAACCGAGCTTGCGCTCAGAAAGCATTTTATTAGATTTTCTAACTTTTATTAATGCAAAAATCAATCTTCAAGAGCGATTATTTATTATTTATTCCAACGATGAAACATGTGTTATTTTGAGATGCAATCACTGGCAACAATGAAGACGTAGAAAATGAAATGAAAAAATTGAAAGTTTTTTCTGCAATTTTTATATATATTATTCAAGAGTTGAGCTAACATTTTTTCTAGTCGTGAAATATAGCTTAAAGTATTTTATATGACTTTGCTATAGAGACAAATTGTGGCCCAAGGGGGTCATTTCTGGTTGAACTCGTTGAACAAGAATTTTCCTTGTTGCATAAAAATCGAGTTAAATATGTAAAATTGTTATAGCACTGAACTAAAGTCAGTTTAATGAATGAATATTTTTTTTTCATCATTTTATGTCAACAATGTATGCACTGCAGTAGAAAATATTTGAATAAATGAAAAGTGAAACTCAATTGGGTGTTTTTTTTACTATCTCTCCTCTCTCAAAAGTTTTTACTGGAAACAGCTTGTTTAAACTCAAATAATTTGGTTATTGGTTTAGATTGCTTATATTTTTTCACAACCATTTCCTTCGTTAGCATGTCATTTTGTATTTTTTCATCTTTGAAAAAAAAACTACTGGTCTTTAAAGAATTTTTTTTATGAATTTGTCAACAACCTAAAAATTTTTCTTAAAAAATAATCTGAATTGCAGAGAGAGAGAGAGAGAGAGAGAGAGAGAGAGAGAGAGAGAGAGAGAGAGAGAGAGAGAGAGGATTATTATGCCATATAAATTTGCTATTTTCAGAACTCTTGGTATTTTGCTATAACATCCTTTGGCACTTGATCTATTGAAATAAAAAATGTTCTCGATACTTTTCTGATTTGAAAAGTATGAGGATGGTTCCGATAAACAGATAACATAAATGTGTGACCGAGCAAAAAATGTTTGAGGAAGTGGTGGTAATGTACGTTTGATTTATGTTGCTGTTACCTATTCCACAAGTAGTCATAAAATACATAACAAATGGTAAATGAGAGCTTATATATTTTGTTTTCATACTTGCAAACATTTCTAATGAGTGACAAATCTAAATGTCAAAAACTTCAAAATCTAGGCTTTAAAAAAAATAATACAAAATTAATTTAACAAAATAGTATTTCCACATTTAGAACAAAAAAACGGACAATAACATAAAAGTGTATAATTCAATCTTTTTTATTTACTTTGCAAATGTTGAATAAGTTCACAAATTGCAAAACAAAAAAAAATACGACTTGTTTGTCTTGTGAAAATGTGTAAAAACGACATGAGTCACGGACGAGTTATTCGCGCAGTAAACGCAAAGCTATGAGAGGCAGGATGCCGGAACGACACATGCACTTTATGTGTAACATTCGCGGCATATGTTCCGTCCAGTCGAAAACGCTTTAGTACAACTAACTCAGTGTCTCACTTTCCCGCCACTAGTAAATTGTGTCAAGATTCTTGATTAACTTGATGTTAATGTTACCATTTTTAACTGTTTTGATTAACCGCAAATCGTAAATGCATTATTTAACCTGATCTTTCCGCTTTCTCAGACCATCTTCATTTTGCCCAACAAACAATTTCTTTCAATAAAATGCATAATTCAATTTTTTAATAATTTATAACTTTTCTTTTGAGAGGAGATTAAGATAAAATTTCAATCCCATGTCGGAATAGTTACAAAAGAGTGCAATTTTGTAGATAGGTGAAACAAATAAATTTGACAACAAATGGAAAACAATTATTTTTTATCTCTGATTCAAATGAAACCATTCCAAATTGCTCTGGATATTTATTGTCAACAAATTTCTGTTGCCGTTTACTAAACTAACATTTTTGCTATTAACAACTGTTCTCTGTAGAGCTGAAATTTTATTTCATCTGCTACCTCTTATACTGTTTGTTAAATTGCATATTACGAAAATTTAATGTTTAAAAAGTTGAAATACCTACTTGTTTAAATTTGCTATGCTCAATTATGAAATGATGAAATGTTTATTACATCATGTAAAAACAAATTAAAAATTTAAATATAATAAAGAGTGATTATTCATAACGTCCCACAGTTGAATGAATAGCAACGCCGAATTGGGAATTCAGAATCATCAGTATTGACTAGACACAATAGTCAGGTTGAAGAAAGTGCGAATAATTATGCAGCGTCCACTGCAATAAGAAGAAAGCAAGTTAGGAAACTCGACCCTAATACGTGGTGTCACACGCGTATGTACCGTCCGTCCGGCATACGCATTGTGCTCGATTATTACACGCACCAGCTGCTTCCGTGTATCGCGAACAAAACTCACACTCTGTAAGATTTTAACACTCATTCAGTTTTTTTTCTTATGGTATACGACAAGACCATTGTGAGTCAGCATGCAAATACATTTTAAATTTACTTCATCTACACATTTCCTTCCTTTTTCTTTTGCATTCATGATTAGTTAACACAATCTATTTCCCCTTAACCAAATATGTTGATTGTGCCAACTACAAAGTTTATTCAGATTCCGTCCAAAAATGAAAAATTAATTCTATATGACGAAGAACTTAACCTTCGTCTTTTTTTGCAAACCGTCAAGAAAACCAATTATTAATTAAATGAACGTAATCGTTAAATTATATTTTCTCAGAGTCATTTGATAGTTATTAGAAAATATAAAATTAAATTAAAATGCATTCATTTTGTAAAAGGCTCATATTACATATAGCATATATAAAATAAATCTGTATTTGTTAATACCAAACCAAAAATAGGTTAACATTTTTATCAGAAATTTTTATCGATAACGAAAGACGTATTATCGAATTGATGAACAGAAGTATAAATGTTTAAACATTTTGAAAGTAATTTCATTTCCAGCTGAGTGATGAAATGCTGGTCTGTGAGCTCTTAATTTTTTATATTCCAAAATTTGTCTTGTTAGAGCACCAGTCTGTTTTCAAATTTATTGCTCACGAGGACTCAATTGTCTTTGGATAAATAATTAATACTTAATATTAAATTCATGAAATCCTTATTGATATATAAAAATGAAATGATCATGATTTGACGCTTTTACGAATAAAAGGAATGTTTTATCGCATCAGACGTACGTACTTTAATACGCACTCTCTAAAGGTTTTGTTTAATTGGTTTCATTTTCCGAGATAATACCATTTTTTATCATTTTTTTTTTTTTTTTTTTTTTAGCTTCATTCATACTATATGAGTGCAATTTTTTATTCTGCATAAAACCATGCTTTAGTCAACTTTTTATAACACGAATATTTTTTTTTCATTTTTTTTCGATTACTTGATTTTATTGAAATTTTGACCAAATGTATACACTTCATTCAATCAATGTATCAACTGTAATAAAAAAATGAATAATCAATATAACTTTGTTGTATAAATATTATGATGGCGTTTGATTATAGTTTTGTGTTCTTTTAGTTTTTGATGAATGAAATTGGGAATATTAAAGGAGAATATTAAAAAGTTCTTTGTCTTATTAACAAGCATAAAAATTTTCATCTCGGATGTTAAAATTTAATCACTGTTGCATCAAATACGTAACATATAAGATAGATAAGAGAAAATATTTAGACGATTATGTGTGAATGGCAATTATAAACTGTTTGATGACAAAGTTATCAAACGGTTATTCTGTATTGCAGACACAAGACAAAAGAAAACAAACAATGCGATGGAAAAAAATTGAGCGCAAGGTCTGTTTTCAGTCCTCTAGCACCTAGCTGATGTGCATTCATTTTAACAGAGCATTATTTTGATCTAAAAAATGATTGTTGTGATTATTGTTATTACTTTTTTTCGAGAATTGATGTATTTAAATGGGTAAAATGGTGTGTTTTTTGTTTGCAGAACAACACGAACAAGTCAATTGACTCAAACGAGACCTCAAATAGCGGAAGGTCAACAACGGCGACGGTGACGCCGCCACCGACAATGAAAAACGACAACTCCGAGGAGAGGCACGAGAACGGGAACAAAATTAGCAACGAGGAGAACAACAGCAGCAGTACAAAAAACGGCAACGCCAATAACGAGGGCCGAGGATTGAACTTGAAAATGAGTGCGAAGGAGATGCGTGAGAAACTCGCCATGCGCAAGAAGTATGACCCGAAGAAGGAGACGATCGGTTTCAAAGACAAATTTGACATCGTGCAAAAGTTATAAGAGCGCGAGATTGTGCTTCAAAATGATTATTCGTCCAGGTTGATGGTTGTTCTTTTTTTTTTTGTTCTGTTCTGTTGATGCACACAAGCTGGACGAATGATTTAACGGAGGAGTCACAACTGCCAAAACTGTTGACATTCGCAAGACAGGATAGAGGGCGTGCGCGCGCGCCTTTCGAATTTCGCAATAAGTCCACCTCTGAATGTCAGAAGAGACAATGCAGGCAGCAGCCGTTTGCGGAGGAATGCATGTAAATACGTTGACGCAACCGATTTGTCAGCCGAGGTGTACTCCGTGAGCGTTTGCAGGCGAATGGACCGATACCAAAGTGGGCCGAGTCGCTTCCGTGGACAATCGTCGACACGTGATCGGCATAATGTAATGTAATCGCGTCTCGTCAGCTTTATTCGAAGATCTGCTCGGCACATGTAGCTGCAAATCAATCTGTCTTTGTACTTTATATTTGATACGGATCAATTTGTTTGAAATTTATTTGAATAACCATAAAAGATGAAAAGGAGAAAAGAAAGGTCCATCACGCATGGCGGTTTTGCATTTTTCATCCATGGACTGGCCAATTTTTCCTCCCTCGATGGAAAGTTTGTACGAATTTGCACCCAAACAGATTGTTTGCTGTGAATGAGATGCGAAATCGCGCGCGACGCATTGTCCTGTGATTCTGATTGTCAATGTACAGATTACTACAAATAATGAAGAAAGTTTCGGGACTTTGACAGAGTGCTCGTGACAGAATCTGTCTGTCTGTTCTAATAATGAAAAATAAACATTCCTTTGTAAAGATAACTAAGCACTCGTTAACATTGTTCGAAATGCAAATTTGTTTAGTAAAACAAAGTGATGATGATAAAGTGCGAAATTTCTTTTTAGACTAAGTTAGATGGAAATAAATATGCGAAGAAAGACGAATCAAGACACTTTAGTTGTAACGAAAAGCATGAAAATAATGAAACACTTTCACGAATGGTTTTCCCCCTGTTGTTGTTACTTTCGATATCCAAACGAAAGTAACGAATTATTCCGCGTCTGATTCCTCATCTTTCTTTAGAGTATAATAAACTTTCGAATTTGTTTTATTCTTATCTCGCAGCCTTGCAGTTCAGTTGTTTCGTTAATCGTTCAAACGTGAGGCGCTACTTTTCAGATTCTGACCCTTTTTTTCCTTCCACGAAACTCGAACAATCACTGTAATTGTTATCGCACATTAAATTTCTGAGTCTTGATCCAACAATTAGGCTTCTTCAAACATTTGTTTCTCTTCTTTCGCATTCTACACAAAACCAGTACTTCAGAGTGTAAAAATGTACTTAAGTAATTTAACCTGATTAATCAGCGAATTGTTAATCGTTAAGTTTCAATGCTTTTAAGTTCCAAAGCGAAAATGCAGTGAGATTTCTCATAAGTCCGTGACGAAATTCTCTAATTAATAAGTCATGTAAAATTGTGTACAAAAAAGTAATATATAAAAATTGATTTTTCATCGCGTTGATTATGTAACATGTTATGAAACATGAATGATGATAATTCGATGTATTAATTTCAAGTTGATATTTGTTAAATACGCAAAATTTTTAACGTAAATTTGTCACTAGCATTGGAATGTAACCACAGATGTCACGCGAACTTATGAAAAATCTCGCAGTAGAAATGCGGGACACGTGGCTGTCCTAAAAAGTACATTAGTTATCGCAACGATTTTTATTAAGTGAAAGAAAAAAGACCAAGTGCGCCATATCAATAACGAGGTCGATTTGTCGATGAATCATTTGAGAGATCGATGATGCGAAACTGTGGAATCTACAATGAAACCGTCAGATCCTTGTCGAAGTCAGTGGCGCGCGGCCGCAGACGATTTTTGTGCGTTTTCATTGTAAAAACGTCACCGGAATATTCAATTGCAATTGGTACAGGAAATTGTAATCCGTCCTTCCTGCTTTTATCAACGTTGTACAAAGTTGAAAATTTTGTTCAAATTATAGTTCCAAGATAAACGTATTTTTGACAACAATTTGCTCGTCTTTCTTTTGACGACACCCACTTTATTGCTATTTATATTTCCAATTATAAAATTTTGCAATAACTCTTTTATTATAGCACGCTAAAGGATAAAAATTCAACTTGCTTTTTTTTTGTTATCTTTTTTACTGAAAATTATTGCCGTTTCTCCTCCATTTAAGTTGAAATTTTTTGTTAGCATAATAAGAGGTGGATTGAAAAAAAACATTGTCTGATAAATTGGACTGCGACTGTTTGTTCAATCCAAATCTTGATAAATGGAAGTAAGTGTGCGATAATGGTACGTGCGAGTGCGATCAAATTGATAAGCGAAGAAACGGGTGCGAACCAGCAGAGGCAGCGGGTGCTTGATTGTGTGATTGAAGAGAAACGTTAATTTGTGTAACGAAGTTACAGTACACGCGTTCTTGTATCCACTTATGCGTGCATTAATACGTTAGGAAATTACGTCGCGCAATTTCATAACGTGTTAATTATTGTCAATGATGCTCAATCGCAGTCGTGCCACCTGGATAATCGCATTTCACGCTCACCAATTTCGGCTCGATATAATCATCATTTACTTGCATTGTTATATAAACTCAATATAAAATATAAATATTTATCATATTCTTAATCATTACTTTTTTTTAACTTTTTTGTTTGACTTTTTACCATGAAAACTCAAATTCAATTTCTCCAAACAATTTTCTTTGAACTAAAAGAAAATTTCAATTCAAAAATGAATATTATTTTCATTCTGTGAGGTCATACTATCATAGCAATCACGAGTTACCGACTCGACGCGTTATGCAATTAATCCTTTACGAAAAAAAAAAATTGTCAGGCATAAGATATGCGAATCAATTGAAAGAACGCGAAAACAATTCTTCTGCAGATAATTTTTGCGTCTCATTCAGAAACTTGTTAGCGCGCGTACTTCTTATCGTTGTTATTTGTTGGCATTCAATTGTAAGATGAATATCGACGGCGCACGTGAACAAGATGGAAAACGCGTTCGGTTGCTTATTACGTACGCAAGAATTGGCAATTAAAAGTGCAAAAATAATTTCCGAGCGGATTTCTTCAATTAGGCCTATCAAGTGACTGGCAGTGCCAAGGTTGTAATGAAGGCTAATCATTTAATTAGGATGCTCCTATTCTCATTTCGCGCAAATCAAACAAAAATTTTTTTCAACCAGTATTATCATGCATTATAATTGCTAATTAATGGCTTACGTAATGCACCGCGACGAGCGACGGTGTATCAAAAAAAAAAATTTTTTTTTTCTTCAATAATTCACTCTTTTTCTAATCGCTCACAACCAGAGGTTTCAAAACCATTGAAGAATTTCAGTCAATTGATGATCAAATAATACGTGACATTGCATTTTCATGAACTGAATATCGTTATCCTCCTCCTCAATTTATTTTTAATTTTAATTAGGACAAAACTGGAATTGAAAAATGTTTACGATAAAAATCTCGAAGCATAAGCTATAATTAAATCAATAAAGATGGATAAATTATAAAGATAATCAACGCACTGAACCAACTGACATTTGCATAGGTACATTTTCTGCAAACATCTCAGCAGAATCTAAGTGTCACATGAAGCCTAATAAGAAAACGTGAGACAAGTTGCTAATGCATACTAACAATTCTTATGTACTTATACTTTGCAGCAGTAAAGCGAAAACAATTTCAATTTTCCTTATGAATGAAATTTTATGAATCAGTCGCGCCATTCTTGAAAGATCGATCACGCTATCGCCAACTGCTGCTACCATCATAATCGCCAGCTCTGACATATACATGGCCGCTTCGAAAAAAAATTGTTTCTGTCATTAACTGTTTTTCAGTGTTGTAGTAAAACCTTCCTTTCTTGTCCGTCCAGTTCACGCATCTTGCAATGCACTGTGCTCTCAATAATAGTGTGACGAGATTCGTATATACAAGCAATGATTATTATTATTATTATACTTGATTATAATTTCTTTTCCTTGCCTCGATCATTCGGCTGTTGCAGCTGCGAAGGAATTGAGCCGAGGTCGACTTTTAAACTGGCACACAGTAATTAACGGCCTCGGGGTCAAAGACCTGACACAACTTTTTTTTTATGGTCCCGTAGAATCTCCTGTGACATTTTTTCATCTGCGATTAGTCACAAAGACAAAAAATAATAATATTAAATTAAAAGATGGAAAAACATTATACTTGGTATTTTGACGCAATTGCGTACGTTAATATCCATATTTGAAAAATTGTTATTGAGTAATATAATTATTATCTCGCAAACCCGAATCATTGAAGTCGCAAGAACCAATGAAACTCGTTTATATAGTAAGAGATGTAAAAAACATGAAATATGAGTTGTGCTTTAACATGACACGATCAAGCGCAAATGATTGCCAAGATAGATGTAGAGATTCTCTATTGCTATCATTTAATTGTAGTTGTCTTTTGTATTTTCAATTATGCAACTTATGCGTTTGTTAATGAATACTAACAACATCCTCGTTGATTCCTGCACGTCCCAATTCGGAAGTCATTTAAGGTTCATATGTCCGGTTCATGGCAGGATCTAATGATTCGCAATGACTCAAGTTATTTTGAATATTGAAATTCGAAACAAAATGATATTACAGCTTGAGTGATTTAAAAAAGAACATATATATATATATATATATAAATCTGATTTTTTTAATGTACAATTACAAATTTTATTATTGTATCAACGTAGTCACAATCATGCGCATGTGCTATTGCAATCCTTAACTTGATTTTTTGATATAAAAAGTTACTTCCGGGTGTTAACAATCAATACTTTCAGTCATAAAAATAAAATTTAAAATTCATCGCAATGTATTTTTTCAAATACAGTAGTCACTTTCAATCAACACTATATATAAAATCAATTGTCCTAATTTATAACTATAATAATTCTCATAATTTCGATTGCTGCTGCGCCCCTTTTCTAGGCACATTAATAAATGGCTTCGGCAGCGGATACAGGCATTGCAATGATTTGAATTGCAAGATATCAGTTATTTTAATTGGTTCATCTGTTTCGTTTGCCTCTACTGATTTTTCTTCCACCTTGTCGGGCTTAACATGAGTAAGACCGTCGCACGTTGAAACCACATGGACTGACAATTTGTGTCTCTGTGACGATTTCGCGTCAATCAATTCCTGTTAAAAAGATAAAGAAACAACATTAAGTCGTGATTCCAAACAACTGGACGATAAAAAAAGTATTCGTTATTACCTGGCAAAATTTAAGGAAGTCTGCTTTTGTCAAAGATGATAGAAAAGCATTTTCCACGTTAGGCCTGTCAAAATTGTACTGCTGTTTAGCTATCTCGGCCCAAAACAGTTCAGACATGGTCGCAAGTTTTTTTGGTTTATCCAACAAATGTCTCGACATTGATTCTTTGTGCCGTTGAAATTCTTCATCTGACATTTGATCAATATTTTTCTGTACACAACAAATGAAAATATTCTTTTAGCTCATAAAATTTTAATTTTCAACTAGCAGTATACTTGTTGATTCAAAATTAATTTCAATCGCTAATTAACACCAATATTTATTGATTTATAATACTTTGCAATGAAACTTTAGTATTATAAGCTTGTGTTTAATACCAGCATGTGTTCCATAAAGTTGTTGACTCGCTGTTCAACATACTGCGGGTGATATTCACTCTGCACTATGACGTGAATTCCTGCAATGCCTTGGAACTTTCTTACACCAATAGTAACAATGTAACCCAGCTGCTCTTGAGTTCGTAGAACAGTCATGATAGGTTCCGAGACAATTTGAACAAACAAACCGACAAATGTGTTTGTTTCCGTACTTTGTAATCCAACTTGATAATAAACAAGTACGCAAGAATTCTTCTGGATTTTATTTTCTATCTCGTATAAGAAATTATTACCTATAAATAAAAATAAGTGTGAATATCAATTAAGATTATAAGTCAGTCTTGATAGCTGAAAAAAAACCAAATACAGCTGAAATTTGAATGGCAAAGTAGTCGGCATACCATGGCGAATCTCAATTGCTCTGTTATTCAATAATTGACTTGGCAGAAGAGGCGTTATATCAGCAACGGAATTCGTAAGCTTTGTTTCTACAAGTTTGGCATAATTAAGCGCTTCCGTTTTCGTGATGTTTCCGTAGAATAAGCACTCTACATGCATCTTGCTTAGCAGTTGTGGTATGAAACGTTGTAGCCGGCTAGCAGTCAAGTCTGTGGAAATAAAAAAAAAACAGTCAGATAAATTTTCAATGGTTGGTTGAAAACAAGAATTGTATAATGAAGAATTAGTGATTGGAACGCACCAGAGCAGGCTGCCAAGAGATCGTGCTTGTCCCACATTTTCTCTGATAACAAAATGATAAGATGGTAAATTGCATGCTGGTATGGCTGTTCAGTTTCAAAATTTTTAAGGCCTCTGATGTACTGTAATTGAATTAAAGAAATAAGTATATATATATATATATATATCAATAGTAAAGAGTTGCTATAAATTTACAAAACGTACGTTATCTTTCAATATCTCGAATCTTTTCGGATCAACTGTAAAATTAACCATTCTATCCATGATTGTTTCCAAAAGAACATTCTGTTTATGATCGTATCCTCCTATGGATAACTGAAAAAAGGCAAAAAAAATTAAAGTATTTTCGTTAAATGAACTTCTTGATTCTAAAAAAAATCTAAACTCGAAAGATCTTTTTAAAAACAAAAAGGTATTGACAACATTTTTAATTTCGATATATATAACATATATATAATATAACAAATTTGTTTGTTATGATCTGAAAACATACTTTGCCACTTAATGTATATCAAAATCAAAAATTTCTCGATAGCATTTTGTTTCGAAAAAGATCTTTTGACTGTAGATTCGCTTTTAGAATCAGGATGTTCAATTGTTAAATCATAAAATTATAAAAATACTAACCATGATTCCATACTTGCCACTATTCAAAGACCACTTAAGTCCTGCCAAATCTGCGTTATAAGCACATTCATTGAGTGAATCACGAAGGAGTTGTACAAACATGTGCGTCATACTAGTACTCAATGGATCCAACACGGTCAGCGAACTGTAAGCGAAAAATAATGAAATGTCTGTAAAGCAGTTTTACTTTTTTATAATCTTGATATCAAATTCAGTTTTACCTTATGAAGTCAAGAGTCAAAGTAGCTCTTGGAACGAGAAACTCTGAATCTTGTTTATACCAAATTCTTATTAATGGCGTGTCTTCAATAATCACTGGGAACTTGTCTACCTAAAAAACCAAAAAGTTAATACTTTAATTGAACCATAACACAACAATTTGAGATGATTCTGAGTGTACCAACTGTTTCTTTGTTGTTCAATTTGATATTAAAATCAGTCGCAATGAAATCATTTTTCGTAGGTAGACGTAGAGCTGGATTCAATTCAGCGTTTTTCCAATTTTCAATTGTTTCAGGAGGAATTGGTTGCTTGCAGTATTTAGTACCGTACCACTTTTCTGATTCTGTTGCAATGTTTTCATAGGCTTGGCTGATCACTTGTATTCTCACGTTTTCTGGTTTCAACCATGATTCTTGAAGGCTCAAAACTGTGGACATCACATGATTGCGGGCCAAGACTTTTTCTTTAAACCGGAAATTCATTTCCGCAACGCTTTTGTATTCCTATGATAAAAGTACAATTTTTTTAATGTTCAATTTGTTAACAATTAATTAGTTAATAAAATTGTGATTTATTTACCTCAAAGATCCATTTCAACGGCCCTTCTTTGTTTAGTAAACGAATATAGCTGAATATCATGTGTACAATGTCGTCGACATGCTTAATGCCTTCTTCTGTCAAATCAACTGACACGTATAACATAGCAAAACCTCTCGCTGGCATCCTCTCTGCGCATAACAAGGAATTACACCATCCCTTATCTCTAAGGGCAGATAAGAGTGATCCTTCACCCTCGTGTCCTATGAGATGTGCGATATAATGCACAGGCTAAAATTATGAAAGTCATTAGAAGTTAAACAAAAAATTGAAATTATAAAATATTCTGTTAATAATATTACTAAGTTTTTTTAATGATCAAATTAAATAAATAGTTATAAAAGTAAAAATGTTAATACCGAGGATTTGTAATGTTTCAGCAGGTATGGTATGGGGAACCCAACGTTCAAATTACGTATATCCTTAATAGGTATAATATACCATTTATGCATAAAATCTGATTCTTTAAAAGGATGATCTTTCCAAACGAGCAACTCAGCGTTTTTATTTTTGATCCCAGAGAAACGTTTGACCACTATTTCTTCGAGCTTCTCAAGGCTTTCTATAAACAAACACAATCATGATTATTTCATTTCTGGTTTCTGACTACAATAATGATAAATAATATATCAGGTGCCGTTCATAAATTATGTATGCAATGGGGGTTTGGGGTTTTAGACTCCCTCTCCGCATGGAAGACTGTCGACAAGTAGAATGACAACAAATTACATCAATAAACAAATATTTCCAAATGAACATTTTTAGTTATGTCAAAACAAGTTACAGTATAAAAGGACTCATTTCCAATGAGATAGCAAGCTATAATCATCGATGTAGTAGACAAAATCCTTATCGAACACTATGTGAAATCCACTTCGTATCCAAAATATCGAACAACCGAGTATGCATATACATCGACTCAGCAGACAAGATTTATAGAAGCAACACAATACTGAAATTTAGAAACCATATCCTAGAAATCAAATCTTTATACAAACTCTTATACAAGATTTGAGACGAACGGTCATACAGCTTGCAAGAAACTAACTTCAAAAATGACTTCGGTGCCAAACAATACAAACAATATACTTAATTCTTCAGAAATGTAACTAATAATGACCATGCAAGCGGCGACGTTGCTACCTATGTGAACAAGATTATATGGACCAGACTTATTATTATTATATTATTACAACAATATTACTCTCACACGGTTAAGTGACAATCTACAACCTGTATCTATGAAATAGTTCTAACTTTTATTAACAAGGAATACCCGACGTAATTTCACAATTAACGCAACCTTGTTGTTGGTTACTTTAGCCCTCGCAACTCTACATGGGACTCTAACAAATTCTATCCCAGGAGAAAAAAAATCGAACAAAATTCTATAAGATACTAACGCGATTATACCGAACACTGAAGAAACAATGTACATCAACAATAGCTACAACACATGCGGTGCAATCGACCTCTCTTTGTGTAATGCAGAAATGGCATAAAAAACTGACTGCTCAATTTTCACAGATCTCTATGACAGTAATCACTAGAAAAAAACACTTAACACAACAGATGTGGGAGAGATACTATAACTACTAAAACAACTCGATTTACTTCGCAAATTGTGCAGATATCTTTTTTTTCTTTTTTTTTTAATCTTTTGTTTATTTCTCTTTTTGTTTAATAAAAAAATGTAAATAATTACAAAAATGTTAAAAAGTGTAAATGACAATGGTTATTCATAACTTCCAGGTTAATATGACCTTTATAAATAAAAAAAAACAGTAATGACGTTAAAATTTAAATGTTAATTAATTTCGATTACTCGTTGAGTTTTTAAATTTATTTTTAGTTAAAATGTTGAATTGTGTTCTATCCCTCCTTCTTTCACATAAGAAAACTTAAAAAAATGGTGCACCCTTTTTCCCTCCTGAAGTGTTTACGAAATGTATAAACGGCCCCTCTAACGTTTTTTTTAATGTTTACCTGATCCTAGCACACTTAGAGCCATGATGTTGGACGAGTACCATTTGTCATGGAAATTCAACAATGTTTGTCTAACATCAAGTTTATTCATTCTTGGATATGTTTCCAAAGTGTCCTTGTTTCCTGTACTGAATTTGGAGAACGGATGATTACGATCAGCCGATGACTTTTCTAACATGTTAAGCCGCCAAGTATCGTTCGTTTTGTTCTTCATGTGTTCCGAATGAACGGCATTCAGCTCCCTTTCAGTCATCTCATCAGAAAACAACGGACTAATGAAAAATTGTGCGAAACGATCCAGAGCAGGTTCCAACTTTTCTGATGAGACATCAAAAAAATAGTTGGTGTGGTCCGAGTAAGTTGCTGCGTTCGATGAGCCACCGTTTTGAGACAAAAAGGAATTATAGTCATTGATTTCTGGATACTCTTTGGTGCCAAGGAAGAGCATGTGCTCACAAAAGTGAGCAATTCCAGGGATGTCATCGGGGTCGCTAAAGTAGCCTGAAATAATTATTGTGAATACAAAAATCATTGTCTGAACACATTTCTTTTACATTTTAAATTTATCATTAATTTTCCTTACCGACGCTGACATCCATCGAGGCAGCAGCTTTCTCAGTAGTAGGATCACTTATTAAAATAACTTTAAGCTGGTTACTCAAAATCAATCCTCTGTATTGTCTTTTATCATTTGGTGATTTTGTTATGTTATCATGTCGAGAAATGATTTGCGTGGATAGTGGTTGGGACATACTT
The DNA here is from genome assembly GCA_030523145.1 of Trissolcus brochymenae. NCBI lineage: Eukaryota > Metazoa > Arthropoda > Insecta > Hymenoptera > Scelionidae > Trissolcus > Trissolcus brochymenae. Next base: position 117,404 of record JAQQRF010000493.1, read on the forward strand.
GAACCGTGTCTGAAACAATTAGGGATCATTTTATTAAAATTTCATTTTCAGGGTTTTTTTTTAACAAATCTGCTCTAAGGAATTACATTTATTGCTACTACAACGTCAAATAAAAATTATAAAATTTGCTGTACATAGACTTTTTCAGTCATATTTCACAACTAATAATATCTTTAAAACTTGAGATAACATGATATTTTTATATATGATTATAGTTAGTTCTTACTTTTGGAATTTAATCATCTTGAGTTTTCCTTGTACATAATTAATCATTTTTTTTGGTCTCAAAGAATTCATTTCTAAGGAAAAGTATGAAAAATTAAGAACACATTTTTAGTTGTAGATTCCAATATTAAAACAATTGAATAGAATTCTTAAATTAAAAATTGCTTTATTTTTGGAGCACTCGAATAATTTGTACAGAAAAATACTTCAACTTGACCTTTAAGAAATTTAAAAACACTTGAATAAATATACAACACACGAGAAATTGTAATATTTCAATGTTCAAGATGATTTTATATGAAGGGAACCATAGCAAGTCAATTAATTAAAACAACTGTTTGTAGATGATTACAAATGTGAGATTTTGTTTAAAAAAAAATTGAAAAATCATTGATAAAAAACAATCTAATTGCTTACACAGGTGAAACATTTGCCACGTCCATTGGTTGTCCCGACTGGTTGAGTTCCATTATGCTCATTTTGTTGACTCAACTTGTAAAACCGCGGCGAATTAAAATTAGACTAAATTAATGAAGCGAGCGTAGAACCGCAAAAACAACAATCTGTACAAATTCGATATAAAATGGTTTCCGGGACAATATAACTGGGTTGAAAGGAAAGATAACAAAAATATGCGCGCACGTTGTATGGACGATATTACATTGCGGCTAGAACAATTGAAATAACGTAACGATGTTACATGCGTCTAAAACAATCGTCTCTAGTTATGCTCATTGCCGTTGACTCAACAAGGTGACGGACGACGCAATCACAAACAATCGTTGACCTCGCGAGCACAGTCTGCTTTGTTTTGCCTTCAGGCCGCAAGTTACAAATATGTAAATAAGCAGACCATATGTATACACGCGGTACAAAATCATCTAATCAGAGACACCGTTTACACCGCGGCGCACTCTAACATTGCTGTCTGTATCTCCATCTCTCTTTCTCCTACTCTCCGTTCTACCATCTTGATTGAGAAAGGCGTTTCACAAACATTTCACAAATGATTGATAAAAAACAATGATTGTTCACAAATGTTTCACACGCCATCGCAATAATCATTGCTGTTTATGTTCATGACAAACCATATTTATTTACGTTTTTTGGTCTCCCCTTTGTTTTGTTGGCAACGCAAACATCATCCTAACCTACAAATCGTGGGAAAGACAATCAAATAGCCACAGAAGACTCACCTTAAAATCAAAAGAGAATTTACGGGAACAATTAATGACCGGCATCCTGCAACACCGCGAGCGAACATGGAAAGACCTTCTTTTTTTCTCAACGTAACTATTTGGAAAATGACAGTTTCTTTTGTTTGCAATATCGTCGGCTAAGACATTATTTCGCGGTACAATTTGTATTACGATTGCTTTACTATGTGCCAAAATTGGATATTTTTCTAATTGGCTTAATTATAAAATAATGACGCTGATTTTGTTTCTTTTTTTTTTTTTTTTTTTTTTTTTTTTTTTTTTTTTTTTTTTTTTTTTTTTTTTTTTTTTTTTTTTTTTTTTTTTTTTTTTTTTTTTTTTTCTTGAAGGTTACGAATTTAAAAAAATTTTCATTTATCAAACATTTGTTCATTCAGTTTGTTGTCTCTTTATTTACATAAATCTATAAGTTACAAAAATATAAGAATTTTGGGAAAAAAAAAACCAAGACAGCATTTTGATTTCCAGTGGAGCCTGAGAGGTTGCGCGGACCAATCAACTGTCAAGCCGGGGAATCGATTGTTGAGATGGTGGCGCCGTCTGGGGAGTCTGGGTTGAAGCAAATAATCGACGTCAAATGGCAAGCTTCGGCTCGGTGCGAAAGTAAAGTAAAGAGCGAGCAGTTAGTGGAAGCTGTCAAATATGGCGAGGAGATGCGCTTGACACGCAAAGATGTAAAGAGTGCTGTTCGTCGCATGGAAAAAGGTGGTGTCGCGATCGAGACGCGGCCCTCGCAAGCATCGGGTGGTGCGCGCGCTAGCTTGGCGCTGAGCTGCCGTCGCTGAGACATCCGTCGCGGGAGATGCCAATTGGCCGCGACCATGGGAGCTCAACAGACCAAGGACCGAGTGATACCTGCCGGCTCGGCCATCCGACAGACGCGCAAGCAGCCCCGCAACCCCAAAGACTCACGGCTCATCGGCTCCAATATCTTCACCGAGCACAGCGGTGAGAGCTCCCCGATTAAACCTTTTTTCTCCACCTCCCACCGCCATCTCTCTCTCTCTCATTCTCATTCTCTCTCTTTCTTTCTCTCTCCTTCTTAGCAGCTCTGTCTCTCTTTCTATCTCACCACAACGAACAATTTTTTTTCTTTATCATTAGGACAATTTTTCGACGACAAAAATCGCCCGGCTGCATCCCATCCTTCCTCGCCCGAACCAGTCACTTTCGTTGAACAAAATATTTTTTATCCAAGTATTGATTACTTCGTTACACTCGATACGACATTTTACAATGTTATGGTACATAACGCTCACTTCATTATGGTGCTGCGATTGTTCTTGGAAAATTGTGGTTATTGTTTGTTGCGATGACATGACAAAGATGCGCGCTGACTACTATTTCATTTTTCTGCAACGTTCATTCTTATGGTCATTTATTTTTATTTTGTTTGTTTGCGTTTGAAGAAAGGTTAGACTAGTCTACGGTAGTTTGATAACATCAGATGAGAGATAAGTTGACGAGTGGGTCGTAATTGGAGCAGGTCAATATCGAATTCAAATAATTGAAAATTAATTTGACATCTGTCGTGTAACTTGGTAACTTTTTCTTTCGGTAATGATATTTTTAGTTTGATCGCTTTTTTTTAATGAACAAATTTCACAAATAGACAAAAATAATAATAATTTTGTTTTTCTTTTTCAGAGGCTCTACTGCAGAGTAGACCACTGCCGCATATCCCCGCCCTCCCAGAAGGGGATCCTCCAAGCAGCACAAGCATACCGTCTCTTTCACAGTCCAATTTGCAGCAGCATGTTGGCATTGCAAGTGGAGGACTACTTGAAGCCAACAGGTCCGAATTCTCATTTTTTTAAATAGGAGACTACTTTTAAAATATGCTATCAAAATGAAATTGAAAACATGTTACTTTCGAGACATTCGTTCGGTAAAAGCAATGTCTTTGGACAAAGAAGCCAGACTAATACTTTTGCATTAAATATGCCCTGGCTTACGTAACTGTGAGTCAGTAAACCAAAAGTAATGGAAACCATAAAAGACACGATACATTTTTTGTTACTAATGAGGTGGTAAATATCAATGTAGAACATGGAATTTGGAAAGAGTTTGTCAAAATTGAAATTTTTAATGGAACCGAATTTAAACAAAATGTTTTATTTTCACAATTAAGATGGACTAGCAAGGAAAACCTATTGGCCCAAGAAGAAGATGATCCACAATTGTTCGTCGCACTTTACGACTTTCAAGCTGGAGGAGAGAATCAGCTGAGTTTGAAAAAAGGTCTGTTGATAACATTTGTCAAGTAGCCTAAATTATTATTTGATTTATAAATACATTTATATTTTTATAACTCGATATCTTAATAATTAAAAAAATTCTTTTTTAATCACACAGTTAAAAAAATCAGTGTGATTAGTTTTACATTAATTTTAGAAAAAAGTTGATCAATTGAGTCTCATAAATCTTTCAAAAATGCATTTTCACCGAACGCGTAAGAACACATTTTAATAAAGACGTGCAGGAAATGAAATTTCCTGCACAATCTAGGCTGCTGCACGACATTAAAATATATAGAATGGATCAGAACACTTTTCAAAATGCCTCGGAATAATTATTATACTTAATTACGCCTTTTTTTATTCTAATGACTCAAATTTAGTAAATTTAAACTATTATTTTTTCTTTAAAGAAAATAGAGGATCATTACATACAAAATTACATACTTCATTGATATAATATACTGATTCGTGTTGTGAAATTTTTATAGGTGAACAAGTTCGTATATTAAGTTATAATAAAAGTGGAGAATGGTGTGAGGCGCATTCAAGCGCTGGCCAGGTCGGCTGGGTACCGTCGAACTACGTGACACCCGTGAACTCGTTGGAGAAACACTCATGGTACCACGGACGAATATCTCGTAACGCAGCCGAGTATCTACTGAGTTCCGGTATCAATGGAAGCTTCCTGGTCCGTGAGTCAGAAAGCAGCCCTGGTCAACGAAGCATTTCTCTCAGATATGAGGGTCGTGTTTATCATTATAGAATCAACGAGGACAGCGAGGGCAAGGTTTGTAAATTACTGTCTTGTTATTTATTTTTATTGTCTTTTCACTTGTAGAGCAAATCAAATTGATTGGAATATCGTTACAGATGTTTGTCACGACAGAAAGCAAATTCAACACACTGGCAGAACTAGTACACCATCATTCGATTCAGGCGGACGGGCTTATCACACAACTTCTCTACCCTGCACCAAAATATAACAAGCCAACAGTTTTCCCACTTAGTCCAGGTGAATACTTGTTTTTCAATCTTTTAATTGTAATCACACTTTAGTGTCTGTAATCAATTTGTTGCTCTTAATATTTCAGAACCTGATGAATGGGAAATTAATCGAACTGACATAGTTATGCGACACAAACTTGGAGGAGGGCAGTATGGCGATGTTTATGAAGCAGTTTGGATAAGATATAATATGACTGTCGCTGTAAAAACGTTGAAGGTGAATACAATGTCGTTTTTCTTAGCAAAAGTTGAATCGATTCAAAGAATAGGATAAAACAAAACATTTCATTTTATTTTGCAGGAGGACACGATGGCCTTAAAAGACTTCTTGGAAGAAGCAGCTATAATGAAGGAAATGAAGCATCACAATTTGGTGCAACTCATCGGTGTGTGTACGCGTGAACCGCCTTTTTACATTATCACTGAATTCATGAGTAAAGGCAATCTTTTGGATTACCTACGCAATGAAAGCAAACATCAAATCAATGCTGTCGTTTTGATGCATATGGCGACGCAAATCGCCAGTGGTATGAGTTATCTCGAAAGTCGGAATTTTATTCACAGGTATATAACATTGCATCTATAAGCATCTTTCTTTTTATTTCAAATCAAATTTCATTTCTTTAAATTTTTTCCATTTAGGGATTTAGCTGCGAGGAATTGTCTCGTTGGTGAAGATCATTTAGTGAAAGTGGCAGATTTTGGACTGGCACGACTTATGCGAGATGACACTTACACTGCACATGCAGGAGCAAAATTTCCAATCAAATGGACGGCACCAGAGGGCTTGGCTTACAATAAATTTTCGACAAAGGTATGATAATAATGAAGTTTTTCGGAAAAATAACTCATAATATATTCTTGGTATAAATTTTGAATTTGTTTCAGTCTGACGTTTGGGCCTTCGGTATTCTTCTGTGGGAGATTGCAACTTACGGAATGTCACCGTATCCTGGTGTCGACCTTACTGACGTTTATCATATGTTGGAAAAAGGGTATAGGATGGAATGCCCACCAGGATGTCCGCCAAAAGTATACGAACTTATGCGACAATGTTGGCAGTGGTCTGCGATGGATCGACCAACATTCAAAGAAATTCATCACTCTTTAGAAAATATGTTTCAAGAATCTAGCATAACAGAAGGTTTTGTGGTTTTGTATTTGAATATTATTATGTAGTTTAGATATAATTATATATTTTTTTGGATTTTTTTTACATTTAAAATGTTTATTTTCCAGAGGTAGAGAAACAACTTCAAGGCGGTGATGCTCCTTTACTTTCGTATAAAAAATCTCATACGGGGAGTACAGGTAACATTCACGGTTTAGTGTTAGTTACCGATCAGTTATCCAACACGGGACTAACACAAGGTATAGATTTGTATTCCACATTGATGGACTTTTATGCCAATTTGAAATTTTAATTTGATTGTATTTCAACAGATGGTGTGAGTACTACAACAAAGTTGAGCACCTTTATGGGGGGGTTTTCCAACAAAAATAACAGCAATAACGTGCAAATGCGTCGATCGACAAACAAAAAAGGAAAACAAGCACCTGCACCACCAAAAAGAACAAGGTAATTTAGTTTTGTGGGTCAGTCTTATCTAGGCTGATTTTAATCATTTTCAAGAGATGTCAATTTATCTACTGTTTAATTTTTCCTTTTCTTTTACCTTTAGGTATATTTATTTATAAATGACGTGAACATTTTAACTTTGCAGTTTATTGTCATCTTGCAGTTCATTTCGAGATTCTGCTTATCAGGATCAAGACCAGCAAAATATCGACATTGGTACAATAACACTCGACGATGGCACCGATCTAAATGGTATTGATAAGATTTTCAAAGGTATTTCTATAATTTATAAGCCCTTTCATGGTGTATGCACGCATCGCTGAAGATTGCCAGAGCCCCGAAACCCACGGACTTGTTCACCCTTTTATTTGTTTGTCTTGATAAATGCATCGTCCACTCTTATCTCCTGTTATATTTACTATTAATGCGTGGGTCATTCTCCTGAGAACATGATTTAAAATCATCCCCCGAATGTTCCTAAATTCAATTGACTCTGAATTGTTTTAACATTTTTTTGAGTTCGTAGACCACGGACGTACTGTGAAAATTTGAAACTTCAATTTGCCATACGTACCATCTTACAATATTAATGATTTATTTGATGATTGCATTTTTCAGTCCATAACAATCGTTTAATTTGTTTGGTTTTTTTAATTTACTAAAACTTGCAATCAAGCATATTTGCATGCAATATGAGTATTAGTCAAGAGTGTAGCAGAAAATAATTATTATTCGTCATCGGTATATAAATTTAGTTAAATAAATGAATTAAAAAATCCAATTAAAATAATACAATAAATTTACAATTAAAATTCAAGATATAAATCTGCCTAAAAGACAAAAAAAAACTAATATATTTTTCAGAACTATTGTACATTTTATCATTAGACTTATCATGGCCATTAATCACAACATTCAAGCAGTGTTACGTGAGTTTTCTCAACCAACCGACCTTTTCGATTTGTTATGTTGAAAATTTATTTTGAACAATTTTTTTTATTGTTGACATCAGATTTTATTTTGATCAATTCATATTAGCGACATTGTCATACTCATCATGATTGTATCATAATCACCTGGAGAATGACCCCGAGAAAATTGTGCAAGGACGTTATGCAAATTTGGTGAATAGGCTTTTCTGTGACAATGATTCGTGCATTTTGTTTGGTTTGTCATTGTGATTTGATTTGAAATTTGAGTTTGTTTGAATTTTTCTTTTAAATTAAAAAAACACCATGAAACGATCTTGTATTGAGAACCACGATAGTAAAACGCAAAGGGTAAATTCAGGTATCACTCGTGATTTGGTGTCTATGGCCACACAATCTGCTGTCGCTGGAGGCTGTGAAGAGGAAGATGCCGAAGGTTCGCAGGGAACGTCCGAGCCCAATTTCGTGTCACAACTGTCTACCTCGCCCGAGTCCAACCAAAAACAATTAAAATCACGAAAGGAACAGTTCCCCCAAAAGGTATAATCTAAACAGAAACGCAGTTTAGGTATTAATACAGTATTTCCACAGTACACATTCTATTTTGCTTCTTTTTGTTTTTGTACAGTCCCAACTCAAAATTTTGTTGACTCAAAATCTTGAGTTAACAAAAAATTCATATAGCACTGCTTGAATCAAATGCAATTTTGAATGAAAAAATGTAAACTTGCTATGAATAATGTTCAACATAGAGGTAAGTTTTCCTATATATAAAAATGAAAAAAAAAAAAAAAAAAAAAAAAAAAAAAAAAAAAAAAAAAAAAGATAAAGTGATTGGCGCAGTATAGAAAATAAGAATCAATTAGAATAATTGGATGATAATGGACTATTAGAATTCTAATATATAAATGCATAATAAGGAAGAAGAAAAGTAACAAGCGATGTCGTTTTCAGTTGGTACACGTGGGAGCATTGGAGGTGCAGAATGTTAAGCGCGCAATCAATCGTTACGGAACGCTACCAAAAGGTGCACGTATTGGAGCGTATCTGGAATCGTTGCGGCAGAGCGGGATGCCAAATCAAGAGCAGGCCGAGAGCGAGCTGCCGACAGCGGCCGAAAGTCAGACGCAGCAGCGGTCATTGTCGCCCCGACAGAGCCAGCTGCGCGGTCAGCCGGTGCAGATGACGCGCAGCAACTCGTCGAGTGGCGCCGTCGGGACGTACCAGCCGCCGAACTCGCCGCGCACCCGAGCCATCTCCTCGCGAAAACCCACTGAGAATGTACTGCGAACGTTTCGCGCGCCATCTACGAGCACGTTTCGCACGGCTAGTCCGTCACGTGCTGTACAGCCAACCTTGGCCGACTTGGAGTTTCCTCCACCGCCTTCAGATTTGCCTCCACCTCCTATTGAGCCCTTTCCAGATATCTGTGAACCCCCACCGCCCCCTGTTTCTGTTTCGATCAACAACCGCAGCGTTACCTGTGCCGTTTCTCCTATTGGCAGACGCAAGCAAACTAGATCGGATAAGAAGAGTAAAGAAGAGGTAAAGTCAAGATTATAATTATAATTATTACATCTTCAAACAAATGAGACTTCTAAGTGCACAAATTTTATTTATTTATTCATTATTATGATTGCAGAGTAAAGATGAGACTGAAGATGTTAGTAATGCAGAACCTTCTGTGAAAGAGGCGAGTTCTCGTTTCGGTGTAAATTTGCGCCGACGGAGTCCCAAGATTGATTCAACAGGTCAGATATCTTCTCCGGAGGAAGCGCCACCTCCTCCACCGCCTCCACCGCCACCTCTCAGTGATGATTTCGATATGTCCAACATGGAGGAGTCAGGTACATTTGAATCTAAACCAGGAATGAAAGAGATGCTCGAGCTCAAACTTATCAATGAAATAAAGCAAAGTTGTGATCAGAAGTCGAACTCTAAACGAAACAGCATTGCGAATAATCTGCCATCAGGACTAGCTATGGATCCGGCGTCTCAACTACTTTCCGAGCTCTGCGCAACTTTCACACTGGAACCACCACGTAAGTAACACATTCAATGCCGAATATTTGAGACACAAAGTAGAATCGATTGAATTTAACTTAATTGAATTCGATTCGGTTTGCAGCGCCTCCAAAGAGTGAGTACGCGATAGCAACTCTGAGTTGTGAAGGTAGCGCGTCTGCAATCACCGTGCCATCTCCTTCTGGTGAAGGGCTGGTGAATTCAGGTGGGGTTGGTTTCAAACTAAAGAAGGTGGATAAACGAGCGGCTCCACAAAAAGAACCTGAAACTGCCGACAGCCAAATCATTGACTTTAAGGCACGATTGAGGAAAGTGGAGCCAAACGAACAACGGAATCAACGGGTGGAGGACAGTGGCGGCAGCACCGTCGACTCTTCACTCGCATCAGACTCGGCAGCAGACAATGTTGAACAGCAGGACGACAAAAGGCGCAGCACTGGGAGTATCAGCAGTTTGAAAAAACTTTGGGAGAACAAGGAAGCAAACGAGAAGGAACAACTCAGTCCTAAACTTGGTTCAAAGAAAGAGGGCGGCGAGTCCACAGCTGGCGACGAGTCTCCCGAAGACTACAGCGCCGCGTCTACACGCAGCTCTGCCAGCAAGATCGAAGACAAACCGAAACCCGAGGTACCGGCTAAACCCAAGTCGGCAAAAACTTTCGGTGGTTCAATTTACGCGACGCCCAATTGCAATAAGTCGCAAGCAGAAGAGTCGAGCGAACCAGCGAAAAGCGCGAAACAGGGAGTCCTTGAGATTTCAACCGCCATTGAGAACAGTATCGTCAATCTCAAAGGCAGCGCCAGCATTGCCATGGCCAGCTGGCTCCAGCTGTCTGACAAGGTTGGACTGCTTCATGGCATGTGCAGCAACCTCACTGACAATGCGATAGCGCCACAGTCGCGATTTCAGTTCCGCGATTTGCTTGCGCGTTTGGAGCTGCAGGCGCGTCAGCTCCGAGTTGCTGGCACCAGGAATATCGCCGAGAATGCGAGATTACTCAGTGACGTACAGAATACCATCAAGGACGTCACCAACATGGTTCAAAGGTAAAGCACCTCCTGAACCTCCTATGTTTTGAGTTTCGACAAAACGGTTGATAAGAAAGTACGTAGCATAGGTCGGTGCTTTTGGTTCTTCCATGGGATCTTGATTGAGTTTCATACAATATGGTTGATTGTTTCTCGATCAAGGTCAATTCGTTTTACGTCAAATGAAATTTTCGAAACTTAAAACATAAATTTAGATATGCTTTTGAAGATATCTCAAGGAATATCCTGTGCGTCTGTACAGGCAACAACTTAAGTTTAGTTGGTCAAAGCAGCTTACAGAGATAGCGAGTTTAAAGTTGCAGTGATTGATATATTATCTCTATTTATGAATGATTGATTGCTTAATGTATATTTGAAATCATGTCAGAAACATCCAAATATTATTTGTTTCCTATTTAGTAAATTTAGTGGTGTACCCAATCGAGCCAACGCTTTGAGATTTCGTAAGACGTCGACATGTATTTTTTACGAATTGAAATATCAATTAATTTATTTTCTAATTTTTAAAGCGTATTATTTATTCGAACAAATGCTTTCTGATTAACGGTGTGAGTAACGATGATTGTTAATGGACTCACTATCTCTTGTACGAAATTGTTCCTTTTTTTCTTTTGATGATATCGCGAAGGAGGAAACTCTGAGGTGTTTGGAGGCAATGAAACACGGAATTGTGTAACTTTAACAAAATACTTTGAGCGACTCTCAATGAGATTGTAGAATATTTTTTGTGTGTTTGGTGTATTAAAATACATGGCGTAGCTTGAAAGCAGAACAACGTATAGCTTTGACTGAAAAGCGTATTTTTGTAATAGAATTTTAAAACAAATTTGTGGAGATTCATGGTGGACGGAAGTTCGATTGTAACAAAACATTGTGTTGTTTACGCTGCCTCTGAACAAATTTTGTAAATACCTGTATTATTTTGTACAAAGTTTAAGTTTACAGGAACGTCAGATTCCCGCACATTCTTTTTTCTTCATTTTTATTCTAATTAATTAATGGGCATGTTTTATTCTGTCCTCGATGTCTTTTATTTTACGTTTGTACATAATTGTTTTAATAAATCTTTTTGATTATTACCGCATATTTTTTGATTTTAAATTTTACATTTTTTACTTGATTGCACGGTTTTCTAGTCGTTTATTATTTTTATAAATGTCAAATGTTCAAGTAAGTAATGACTTAAAAAAAAACTAACTAATCAAAATAACTTTTAGACTGTCATATACGAATTTAGAAACATTATCTGCAAATCATGCAACAATGTGATTTCTTGTGCAAAAATTTTGTCTACAAGCAATATAAGTGAATTTGTAAATATTTCTTCTCGCCAAGCCAAAATATATTTGTCCAGAACAACCATAAAGAAAGTACTCAGCCAACAAAAATGTGTGATTTTAAGCTCGATATAAAACTTTGGAGAAACATAATTTGCTGGCCTATTTTTCTAACGCAACTTAGTCCGTCTGTAATAAAAATGTCAACAAAAAAAATTTTCTAGCGCTTTCGCCTGCTCTTTCAATAACAATAAATTTCAGAATTGCCAAAACATGAACAAATGTGATTGTCTATTATCATTACAATCGAACTTCTTACTGCCGCAACAAATTTTCAAATAATTAAATCAAACAATTCAACAAGTAGAGAAGCAAGAGATAAAAAAATTGTATAGCACCCTTGATTTCAATCAAGTACGTTGATTGAAACCTTTTTTTGCGCACGCACCTTGATCTGCTCTTGAAACGGTGTACAGTACAGATAAGAAATCAGGGCATTATTTTTCGATGGAACGATAAAATACGTGTTCGACACCAACCCTTGCGCACCAGCTTTCATTTCGTGATTTCATGTCTCAAAACCATCTCTTGAACTATATCTAAGTCATTATAGCAATGAGAAAACAAAAAACAAATGAAACTCACAATGAAAAGTATGAGGACATTGACAAAGTATAACTGATACTTCGACATCATCGACTGTTAAATACAAAATAACTTTTGTAACTATCTAGATATCGCTATAAACCATTATTATTCTTCAATTCGTGAATGACATATATTATGCGCATATATACATGACAAAAGGATGAGTAACTCGCTGCTCTTGTTATTATGTATTATTACGAAACTTTGTACGCAACAGAATGCTTGTTTGAACGCGATGAACGAAAAACGACAAAATGGAAAGTGATTTTTCATTATCTTCGGTAGTCCGTTCAACCTTTTTGATCTTGTTTGTCAAATTTAATCGAATTTTTGGGACAAAAATTGGAACAAATACTGATGTCTTACAATTAAGTCATTTCACTGTATTACGGGACAATATAAGCGATTTTTTGTATTTGTATAGGAAAAAATAAAAAAAGATAAAAAAAAGGATAAACTGGAGGACGATCATGGTATATTACGTCCGCATTCTAGATATATTTCTTGTGAATGAAAGTTTTGCAATCATGAGGTTACTTGCTCTGTAAGTATGTATGAACTCGGTTGTTCTGTTTTAGTAATATTTGGTTTTGGTATCACGCGTGAACAAAAAAATGTCTGTATGTGAACTTGCGATGAAATACAGTGCTCTTCCGAAGATGTTTGACTGCATGAAAGAAATATGTTCCTTTTTTCGTCGACAAAAGATTGTATGGAAAAACTTAGATAGTCAACAAATGTGTCCGTTTGATTCGCAGCTTTCGCAATCGATTTCGCGACGTCAACCAATGGTGATTAGTATTTTTCTAAAACTGCATTTAGAGGAACCACCACATTTCAAGTCACGCCGTAAATCAAACAGTACCCACGTTTCTCGACAAAAAAGAAATTATACGATTAAACAAAGAGTTACTGCTGGAGCGAAAACCGTGGAATCAAAAACAAAAAGTATTTTGAAAACTTTTCTACGACGATGAGAGACGATGGGTGGGAGAAAACTGTGCTCAAAGGAAAACCAAAAATGACGAAACTGTTTGCTTTGATCTTTTTTTCTTTCAATTCTTCATTACCTATTAATTGTACATTTTTAATGAAGTAAGAAAGAAGTGAGAAAGAGAGATGAAGAATGGACGTAAAAATATCGAAGCTTTATATGATATGTATTATAGTAATCTTACAATTATTTATGTAACTATATTTATTTTCGAATTTCTCGATGTGAAATTGCCGACCCGACATCGATTGATCAACGTACTGAATTTTAATATTGCTTTATACATTTACTATAAGATTCGAAATAAAAAAAAAATCATTCACAAAGTTCGATGTGTTTTATATCTTTGTTTCTCATCTTCATTTTGTTTTTTTCAAACCATACGTCAAAGTAAATATTATAATTTATAAGATAATCAGCTTATTTACAAAAGTCTATGAAAAAATTGACATTTACAGTAGAAAAGTGTTTTTTTTTTTTTTTTTAATATAATTACTAATCACGCTGAATCAATGGTTTCTTGAGTTCTAAAACAGTCGCTGACTATTTTCCATTTATCTCCTACAGCTGTTAAGAAGAAATTTTGATTGAAGGCTTTGATTGTTTTGCTGTCTTGATGATATTTTACCAACCCGCTTACTTTAACTATGAAAGACGTTGATACACCACAACCTAGAAAAATTCAAGTTAATTTTTCAATAGAAATAACACAAATGATTTTTCTTTATTATTACAAAGATGCAATTTTTTAATTTACCATGAATTGGTTGGCAATCTAACGTTGTAATTGTATGATCTGTGGCTGGTAAATCGATCCAGAACTGCTGTATATTATCCTTTCCCTCTTTTCCGTTTCCATTCCATATCAAAGTAGCGGAGTCCATATACATTTTACTTATCAACTGAAATTTTCACAAACATTTTTTATTTTTGAATGCGTCCTTTTTCAGTAGAAAAGAAATAATGAACAATTATGTAGAAAATTAAATAAGAGTCTTTGAGGTACTTACATGTCTTTTTTTGTCCAAAGAATTATAGTAAAGCTTCGAAAATTCTTCGGCAGCTCTACATGCTTGGTCAACCTTTGCTTTATATTCCTGCAAATGATTACAAGTATTTAATATAAACAGTAATATAATTAATTTACACTACTGAGAGATGGAACAACTTTGAGGTTATGAATTTTCAAACGGTTAAATTGATATAAATGATAATTCATTTTGGTATTCATGAATCTGAAGAGTTAAAATTTTGAACTTATTGTCAAGCAAATGTTCGAAATTTATGAAAATACGTTTATTTAGTGACAGTTGATAGAATTTTGAAACAGCTGATTGTCAACAAAAGACTAAGATGAATTATTGTTAAACTGTTATCATTAATTATGTAAAATGTGGCAATGTTTACCTCATCCATGATAGAATCTTTCAAAATAACAAAATATCGACAAAATTATAAAGAAGATGCAATATTTATTTATTTCCGAAGAGGAATCGGTGAAAAGACTATGTTGTTGACAGGTTTCAATTCAACCACAAGTGTATCCCTCCCTCTCTCCTACCCTCGTACTGTTTCATTTTTATGAGAACGACAGAATTTGAAAACATAGCTTAAGGTTTTGAGTGTGTTGTTGTTAACTGGTCCTAACCTAAAATATTAAACAAAAAGTGATTTCATACTGCTTTCTGTGGTTTCAACTGTTTTTCTATAATTTTGTGATAACAAATTATTTTAGAACAATGGATACAAGTGAAACAGAATTCTTAATCGAAGATAAAAGTCGGGTAAAGAAATTGCATGCAAATGATCAGTTTTTATGTCTTGTATTAATTTTTTGAACGTCATGTGTGAATGTTTAATAATTATTTAAAAACTTTCATTAAATAAATAATAACTTTTACTCTTTAGGGCGAGATCAGGGATGAGCTGTCAAAAATGAGCTTCGAGGAGTTACAAAAATTGAAAGAAAAAATAGGCACGAAAGCTTATAATGCAACAATATTTACAAAGGGTAAAAAAGATGTTAAAAGGAAGAAAACAGAATTCAAGCGTGAAAATAAAAATCGTCCGGTAGAAATGAGCGCGAAGAAACCAGTTTCGAGATTCCGTGAAATTGTTCATACAAAAAAGAATATTATCAGAGATCCTCGTTTTGACATTTCTTGTGGCACCTTCAACGAGGCTGCATTTAAAAACGCCTACAGTTTTATAACTGATGTTCAGAAGAATGACATTAAAAAATTGCAACGAGAATTGAAAAAGACTGAAGACCCAGAAGAAATACACAAAATCAAGTTCCTCATTCAAAGATTAGAAAACAAATTGAGGGAAAAAGAAAGAAAAGAAATGAAGGAAGAAAAGATGAAAGAAGAGAAGAAAGAAATTAAAGAGGCTTTAAAGAGTGGTAAAAAACCTGTTATAATCAAAAAATGTAAGTGCAATTTAATGCAAAGAATACAAAAATTAATGAATGATACATGATAAGTTGTAATGTTATTTACATAATAATAATTTTTTTTTTCAGCCGAGAAGAAAATATTAGAGTTGGTATCACAATATGAAGATCTCAAAAATTCAGGCAAACTGAAGAAACATATCAACAGAATACGCAAGAAGAATGTCAATAAAGAAAGAAAAAGTTTATTGAGTTGAAATGAATTACTTTGGTATTCATAAGAGATTATGCAATGTTTTATTAAAATTCTAACTAAATAAAAGAATTTTTATGCTTTTATAAATAGATGAAGTTGCATTTCCATTTTTTCCCTACATTTTTTTTATCAAAGAACATTTTGATTGCAATAAATGGAAGTTGTTTTTGAATTAAACGTGAATTGAAAGTGACAAAGGTTGCCAATTTTGTTATAAATGTTGTATTATTCCGCTGATGACTATTCACTGAGTTTGATAGATTAACTGGCCGATGTGGCCCCGATGCGCATGCGTGAATTATTCTTTCTGAATCTTATTGTCTGGAAATTGCAGATGGCGTTAGTGAAAAAAGTTGGTTTGTGCACTTTGTGATCCTTGATGGGTAATGTCAAATCGCGCACATAAACAGCTGACGTTGTTTTCAAAGTTTAAAATATAAACAAATTCCATGTAGATATCTTTGTTGCTCAAAACTGATTTACATGTGTTCACAGCAAGCCATCTAATAGTCGAATAATAAAGGAGAAGTGACAACTTTTTAATGTGGCAACGACATTGTTATAAAAGATAATTCAAAATGACAACTGTGAACGGAACAAAACAGTCAATAAAACGCCTCGAATTACCTATCAGCAAATTCAATGATGTTGCAATACCTCACCATTTGGATCTTCTGAAAAAACATAAAAACAATATAAACAAAGTTGGTAACCAAATTGTCATTGTATAATAATTCAATATTTATATAAAATTTGTATTATTTTATCTCCTACTTTGATAAATAGCAAGAATTTAATTTTGCAGTTCAGGTCTTTGAAAGATTGGGATCAAGTGTATAAAGAACAGGTGAACGCATCAAGAATTGTCAAACAACTTAAACAACTACTGCACGATATGGATATTTTGAGGAGTCAGGTTTCAGATAACGATATTGCTGTCTTTGACAAACTAACAACCCAATCTAGAACAAGTACCATTCAGGCAATAAGAGAATATCTTGGTAAGGTGATAAAATCATCCATCGATAATGATGGAAACATGTCAACATCTCTGGCCTGATTTTTGAGTCGTCCTGAATTATTAAATTAATTAAAATTATACAGACATATTGTATGTGTATAATATAGGTTACAAGATTGAAGTAATTTTGAAAGATATCATTTGTGTCGTTCGCAGAATTGGAGTTCGAATTGCCCCTTGAAAAACCATCGACTAGTCAACAAGATGACTTCGAACAGAACTCGTTTGATGATGCAACGACAAATGATTATGATGTATCATTTTGTCAAGATCAAGAAGATCTGGAAAGACAACAGGCTTGTCTTCATGCTTGGAACAATTTGCACCAAGATTTGGAGCAATTGCATCAACTATATGTCGATTTCAATCAAGTAGTCACAGTACGTCGTAATATTTTTTTTCCTCACAAATTCTTGACTGATACTTTTCAACAAAGATAACAATTATTTGCATAGTTGATTATATTTTTAACGTTGTGACTTTTTTTATCTTACTACTTTTTCGACGGTTAGTAATTTTATATTTTAGAAAATGAGTTTCTTTGATTTTAGGATCAAAGAGAACATGTGGAAAGAATAGAAACAAATGTCGAAGAGGCACAAGTAAATATCCACGAAGGAGAGAGATTTTTACAAAAAGCATTAAAGTATAAGACAGTAACATATCCTGTTGCTGGCGCTGTGCTCGGCGCTTGCATAGGTGGTCCTGTTGGTCTTATTGCTGGTATCAAACTAGGAGGCTTATCTGCTGCTTGTGGAGGAATTTTAGGTGTGTATAATGTAAATAAAACCTGTTTTCTAATTTTAATTTATTTCGTAATTTAAGTTGAATTGATGTTCATAATCAAAGTAAATGAAAAATGTCACCAATCCATATGTAGGAGATATGGAATAATGTAGTCAATAGTACTTGATCATTATAATGACGTTGAAATTTGTGTCAATGGAATTCTCAATTTGACAGGCATGAATCAATGATACGTGCTATCGATTTATTAATATAACACAAAATTGTTGAACATATCAATTCTGTCTCTTCATCTGTTTTATGAATAAATTACGCGTATTCAAATTGCACAAATAAAGTCGGTCACTCAATGAGAGTTACACAGAACGGTCGATCATTACACGTTTCATTTAAATGTCGTAAAAATTCAGTTAATTTTAATATTCTAAAGGATTGAATAATGTAAAATTGCAGGTTTCACGAGTGGTCAAATTTTGAAAAAGAAGCAATTACAGGATTTACAAAATGTGAAAGAATCAGATGAGCAAAAACCACCGGACTCCAAATTTAATAAGAACAGTTAAGCTTAGAGATATCAAAATATAAAAAAACAGTGCCTCTAATATATAAGATTTGTTTATTGATATTTGTATGTGTGTAAATATCAGATAGGTTGTTTTATAACATATCTTTGCAAGAGCTGTGATTGTATTTTGTTTGTTCTTACTAATAACAGTGTGATCATATTTAATAATAATTCTATCAAAATGTAAAACACCATTTTTTTTTCAATCAGTTGTGTAATATTGGGACAATTGTTCAATACATATATTTATTGCATTGTTTATGTTCTCTACGTTTTCAAAGTGATCAACTTAAATCTTGTTCGAATACTTAAACCTGACTTTTTACACAATTTAATACTGTTTCCTTAATTATTGGCTTTTGATATTGAAAGGCATGGAGCAAAAACCTCGTAGTCAACGACGGAAAAGTAATAATCTCCCATCAGGATTGAGTTGGAAGCGTTCTCGCCATCGTAGCTGTGGGGCAGATTACTGTAACTCTCCACATTCACGTTACAGTTGCTCGAAATAAGAAGATCTGCTCCCGCGCCGAAAATGGGCCCAATACTGAAAGGATGAAAATATAATATTAGATAACAAATTTAAAAAAATAGGTAGAAAAAGAGAACCACTTAAATTCTTACTCTGGATGATGACAAACTGCAAACGGCTTTTTGACTATATCGTACTTGGTTGGGGGTATGTCTTGATTATTCGTCAAAGTAAACAAGAAAGATTTTTCGGACGAAGAGTAGTGGCTCTTGGTGTTTGCTTTTCCCCAATGCACGTCGCTAAATCCACCACATATTTCCCCGCCCATGCCCTGCGGAAATTTCAATCATCTGGTGAATTAAATATTGTAACAAAATGAATTCTTTATGAGACGTTATTATCGATTGGTATACTCACTAAAACTATAACAAACGTTGGAGATATATTGTCGCAGTGTCGATGAAATGCAGCTGCCGAATATCCATGCGTTGAAGCTCTGAAAACAATCAAAATTTGATGAATAAATTTAAAAACTAAAGTTCGTTCAACTTGTCGTTATTTTTTTGTGTGCTTTCGATTACCTGTAAACTAATTTCCACATTTGTTTAGGAACTCCGTACCACTGATTGAGTAGTCGTTGGTATCCCATCTTGTCCTTGGATAATATTTGCGAACCCGAAAACAAGAACGGGTTAACTCGCGGTTGCAGTCGTTTGTCAGCACAAACTTCTGAATATTTGCTGGGTAAAGCTGCAAATCTGTATCTGAATGACAGTAAAATTATTATTAATCAACAATTTTGTTAGATATAATTGATATAATTGATGGCATAATTTTTATTTTGATGGTTTGATTGTTTGATGTACCTCTCCAAGGACATCTCAATAGGGACTGCACCAGTGGGTTCCACTTCTTCTGCAAAAACTTGGCTGTCGATTAAAAGCAGACGAACATGGTTGATAACTCCGGCCAAATGTTGACATACTCGAGCTCGTTCTTCTTCTGTCCAGTGTTGAGTTGGTTGAGTAACGCCAGCCTGAAAATATTTAATTGAATCCGATCTTGAACGTAAATAAACAAAAAGCTTTGAGACATATTTAAATGATGAAAAACATACTTGGTGCTTTGCCCAGTTGAGGACTGCTCGCCATACATCCTCTTCTTCAAGTCCTAAATAATCCGATGATATAAGTTTTACAAGAGCATCCTTGGGAAGATGAGAAAATGCAGAAGTTTTGACAGTGTCGACAGCATTTTCTTCGATGAAAGCAAAACATCTCTCTATGAATGACGAACAAGCTCCTTCGGCACCTGAAAATATAAAATCATTCAAAATATTTGAATGTGGTGCCACAAGTGGCAATTTTAGTTCTATGCAGTTGGTACCACTGACGCAAACTCGGGACCACTTCGCGGCATTAGAAGCGTGCTCGCGTCATATTTGAAAACAAGTTGATAGACATTTAGTTTGTACCATCAAAAATAACACGATGTCGTACAAAGGGCCACAGAAGGTGCAGAAGGTGATGGTGCAGCCCATCAACCTGATCTTTCGTTATTTGCAAAATCGTTCGCGAGTGCAAGTCTGGCTGTTTGAGAACATAACCCTACGGATCGAGGGACACATCGTCGGTTTTGACGAGTACATGAACCTGGTGCTGGACGACGCAGAGGAGTATCACGTCAAGACAGATACGCGCAAACCTCTTGGACGTATCATGCTCAAAGGCGACAACATTACTCTCATACAAAACACCAACCCCAGCGGCAACTGAGCACTCAACCTAACCTACAAGCCGGCAATCATCAGCGTGTTATTGTCAACACGATCAATGTTTGTATCGCCGTTTGTATACTACTTCGACTGTCAATCTACATTCTCGTCAGGACAATCGACAATTAGTTCCACGGAAACAGAGTCTCATCCGAGGATCTCTCTGTCACTCTGAAGATGATTGTTTGGTTTTGTTTGTAAGATTTACAATTAATTGTACTGCTGTTTTGCAAACTAAGTATTTTGTGTATATTGTTTAAGAGCTGTAATATTATGAAAATTACAAACAAATTTTCTTACTAAGCTTGTCGTTATTCATTCTAATTCAATTAATTTTGTTTTAACAAATCCATGACTTTTAACAGGCTTCATACATTCAATATTATTTATTATTGTTATGAACAAATTTATGCAATCTTTTAGTTACAATTATTTTAAAGTTATTTTCAGAATTGAATTAAAGTAATGGTCAATTTAAAAACCAAAATAAAAATAGTAATTTGACCCAAGGAAGTATGTATATCAAACCAAGACATTTCTCACATTCATCTTCATTATCTGATAGCAGAATTTTTTTTTTTTTTTTTTTTTGAAAATGGAATTATATATGAATTTTAAAACAGTTGATGAGGATAGTTGTATTTAGAGATAAATGAGATTTTTATGGAATTGTAAATCATGGATAGTTCCTTTCGATTTCTATTGTATGTATATGCAACAAAATTAATCAAGGCACACTATAAAATGCTCAAACATATCTCCCAAAATGACAATGT
The DNA here is from genome assembly GCA_030523145.1 of Trissolcus brochymenae. Classification (NCBI taxonomy): domain Eukaryota; kingdom Metazoa; phylum Arthropoda; class Insecta; order Hymenoptera; family Scelionidae; genus Trissolcus; species Trissolcus brochymenae. The sequence goes on from JAQQRF010000493.1 coordinate 138,598, forward strand.
CAAATCAAATAGTTAAATAGCAAATACATAATAAATTAAATTTGACTCTGTATTATGGATATTTTATTTCAAGAAAAAAAAAAACTGACGTGTGACTAAGTGAGAGAATTAGAGCACAATTCAAAAGAGTTTTCAAGCCGCAAGGTGTAAGAAATTTACTGCAGGGAAAGTAAGACGTTTTGTGCTTCGTGCAATGTCACATGAATTTGATCACGAAACTCTTGTGAAACATACGTCGCGGAAGATGAATGTAACGAAGATAATTATTTGTACTTGCCTGGCACTCTGTCCTGCGCCTGAAGTGCGGCTGTGAGAAGGGCGCACGCATTATCCGGACTTAGGGTCGCGGATACGTGTTCCTCGCAGCTTCTCCATAGTTCTTCAATGCCTAATTCATGCGCCAGACCCAGCATTTCGAAAATTCCACTGTCTTGCAACATAATCTACGACGCAATTTCAAACACTCGTTAATTTTAATACTCAAAGTTAAATTGGTTTATCTTAATAAAAAAAGAATTGATTCAATTTTTCATTGTCCATTATTTAATAATCGATTGTTTATTAATTCGTTCAAAATTATAAATTAACTTGATAGGTGTGAGGATTTTATGCCTCTTGACTCGTTTTATTGTTAGATGAAAAAAAGAAGTGGAAATTCGTTCTCTCTTTTAATGTTCTTATTCAGGCGATATATTCATTTCATAGTGACGAATGATACAATTCTTGAAACAATTACTGTACAATTATTGTGTGAGTCTGATATAATTACACGAAACGTAACAACGTCTCGCGATAACATAACTTTGGCTTAATTGCAACAAAAGGTTGTCTGTGGTTTGGCTGATGTATGAATGCGGTCGTTGTATCGTCGCTTTTCTGCAGTTAATGTTCTTCTATTGCAATATTGATCATTACGAAATACTGCATTGTTATTTATGAAATTTGCATTCTCTATGAAGTTCGTCAAAGTTTAATTCCAACATTATTGAACTGCCAAAGTTATAATAGGTTTCATAATAAATTCTACAAAAAGTTGTAATTTTGTAATATTTTTTTACCAATTATAAACTTGAAATGAAATAACGTCATCTACAGACGACAGAAGGAAATTATAATCTGTCAAATAACATTTTAAAAATTCACTTTGGTCGTTTAAACAAAAATGTTTAAAACGCAACATATGTACAATTGGGTATACATTTTTCACATAAATGTTTTATTTTCGTATATTTCAAATATCTCGTAAAACACGTACCTCACTGGTGTAGATATAGTGCAGAACTTGTCTAAATGTGTCAGGATGAGCATGAGGCAATCTCACAGTCGTCGGATTTCCAGTCGTGCCGATCCGTTTGGTAGCTGTGAAGTTTTTACATCTGAAAAATTTCATTCTCGTTGTTAGACTTTAGAAAAAAAAATCGATATCCATTCAATAAGTATATGTCATGTTTTATATTCAAAATAAAAGTTTTGTCATCTGGTTTTGTTTCTGCGATTTCAATGAACCTCCGTCGTTGCGGCCTATATAACTTTTAAAGCTAGAAAAATTACAGTCGACATCAAAAATAGAATAATGTATTGTATATAAAGGTAAACTTTTTAGAGTTATGAATGAATAATTCATCTATTGTATATAGATCATTTTATTATTACATTTTCAATGATTTTTAAAGAAAGCCATTGCACGCCAGTTTTCAACGAAAAGTTAATGAATATTTTTTTCACGTTATTTTGGAGAATCTTCAGAGAGTTCAAGTTCAAGTGAAAATTTGTTTTTTGAAATTGAAGGCTTGAGAAGTTAAGTGGATTTGAAAATGGATCTAAAAAATGATATCTTTGAATCAACGGAAATAAAAGCTGGCGGGAAGCATGTAAAAAAGAGGAAATGAAGCATCTGTAAACACAGCGTCGAAGCCGAAAAAACTGTTTCGACTCGCAAAGCGAATGAAAATTGCGACATGTATGTGCGTTTGACAAAGAGCCCGCGTGCTGAAAAACCTTGACAATTTATAACGCGGAAAGCCGGGACTTTCTGTGCTGCAAAACGTTTCGAAACTCAAGGCATGCATACTTTTAAAACGTATCACGAGCGGCGTTTTCTACAGTGCTGCCTCAGCATCAAAGTGAAGTCTCTTCCATTTGCGTTTGCCCTGCAACGCTCGTGCCCTTTAACACATTTCTTTTGATTCGACGTGCGCCGTCTTTTACGCAGCTCGACACACATTCAATGGCATTTTTTTTCCTGCAACCTTTGCACCCCGATGTCATAACGACCGCCCCCCCCCCTCCTCCCTCCCACCACGACAAATCTTTCACAAGCTTAACTTTCGAGGGTGCTTAATCACCTTATTAGAATTACAATGCGACTATTTTTTTTGCACAGCCAAGAAACAGAAAGCTTTGCCGAGTTAAAGAAAAACATAGTTTTGGTACTTTTAGTGCGGTCGCACTCGATAGATTAATAGCTTTGGAGAGAAGTTTGCAGACAAAAAAGAGTTCCAAACGCGGTGCAAATAATTGACGGTCGGAAAATATAAATTGGCTTTCCAACTTTTAATTGAGCTTTGAGCTTTTTTTGAGTGAAACAAAAATTTTTTTTGTCTATCGAAGAGTGCAATAATTATGTGATTGATCAAGAAAACGAGTTTTGATATGAAAAATTGGTTACAGTGACGGATGGACAAACGAGAGGGACATTGATTTTGGAGTATGCACGCACATCTGGATGGACAAGAGAGTTAAATGGGTGTTTACGATTCATTGCAAACATTCGTCACTGTATTGCGAAAATATGCTTTTAACGAGGATAACGAGCTCGGGGACGAATTTGACCAATCTTGACGTGTATACGTGCGCGCTCGTGGAGGAAAACGCATCATTACGGACGAGTGATATTTATCAGATGTGCCATATAATATATTCAGGGTGTCCACTCGACTGGGAATAACTGGAATTCTGATGTACTCGGGAAATTACACCAGAGGGAATGTCCGGCTGTCTTGAAATGCCAATTTTTCAGGCTCGATGAGGGTCATAGCCCGTACCTTTCCTCATCGCTTATTTATTGCTCCATTTCAATTTGTTAATCAAATTCAAATTATTATATTTTCAAAAGACCAACATTCATTTTTGTCAGAGTCCAACTTTTTTGATTATAGAAATGAACAATTCTTACCATTCTTTTTTGTTTCGTTTCGTTTTTTTTTTTTTTTGTTTTGATAAATGATGGACAATTATTTGACCCTATCGAGGTTGCCCTGATGTGAAAACGAAAACTTGCCACACAAAGTCCTCTGTTCTTCAAGGAGCATCAAAACAACAAGCTCTCTCAGAATAATTTTGTGGAATGCGGCTGCGTCTAGTATATTGCTGCTTTCAAAACTGACAACGTCATTTGAAATCGCTTCTCAACATCAAAGAGAACAACTTTCAGGACACACAGCTACTGTCGTGCGTTGTAATTACTCAAGTAAAGGCGAAAGTGCGTAATTACGCAGGCTTCCTTGTTGCTACTGTTCTGCGCCTTTCAATTACACGTCTCAGACATTTTCTGTACTTGCTTCCATACAAATGTTATCTCAGCACTTAACCTAATCAAATATAATCAAGTCAATGCAACAACTTTTGACTTGAGATATATCCTCTCAAATTCACAATTATTTATTATTATTTTAGCACTTGTTAATTCGATTGAAAGTTAACATTTAATCACAGCATTTCATGACAATATCTATTTAACGATAAATTGATGCGTTCATCATAACAATTGTGTATAGTATACGTGTGACGTTGATTTACAATTCAGTTGTAATTTAATTAAAGTGAATAGTGTCGACTTAAATGTTGGCACAATGAAAGTAACACTGCAGTGATATACGTGGTAATTAATTATAATTAGCAATATATATACAAGCAGCGTGATCACGTGGGTGGTGTTTGGAACTGGCACAGAAGTAGGATTTGGTGTATTGTCCGACCTGTCAAGTGCATGCAACGTATCATTTGCGGATATTCAAGGCAGAGTCAAGGGTTCGCCTTTGTCAAAAGGGGTTTCCTCGTTTTTGGTTCTCATAATTGGCTGCTGTGCTGCAAGTCGACTCTAAATAAAGTCGATTTCTCGTCGTCTCGCTAATTAGCATATCTTGTTGGGATTTGCCAAGAGTCCTTGTGTGCAACGGATAATTGAAAACCCGCAATCCCATTTGAAATCGGACGCCGATTATAACGCCTGCGATCGCTTCAAAAGAATCAATTACCGTGCCTCTCCCGTCTAAGATCAATTTCTGATTATTTTTTAAGCGAAATCATGCTATACGCAAAGATAAATCACACGCACCATGCAGACACACATTGTTCCCCTGTAATTCTCCAAATTTTTTGCTGACACTGGCCAGCAAAAAAAAAGGTCCATCTTACAAAGCGCAATTTTAACTTTCCCGGCAAACATTTTAATTATTGCAGTCTACACAATTTCATGAATTCGTTGCTCCTTTTAATTTTACTCTTAAGTGAGAAGATTATTTATGATTGTTTTTTTTTGATAAATAAAAAAATTTGACAGCCAGGAAAATGTTAAAGTGCCGTGAATGCGGGTTTATTAGAAAAGTGACACGTTAAGGTCGTTTATAAAGCTGTAGAAATTCGATTACAAACCTCGCTTGAAGTATGATCCTGTGTGCGTAAATTGGGGTTTCTTCTCTTCCGAGGAGGAAAACGATGTCGGCGGAATCTTTATCCTCAGATAGTCTAGCCATATCTTCAAGAAAACGCCTGACACGAGCCAGGGCAGCCTCCCCCGAGACCATTCCGGCTCCCGTGGCTGCGTTCACTGACAAGACTCGGCTTCCCATTCGGCTTTTCTTCTTCATTGGCAAAAAAAGAACAATGCATTATTTATAAGCCCATTTTTCACTATCTGTCAGTATTAAATATATTTCATTGATAAGCGAACAATTGTCCTTTAGAACAAGCTCTATCATTCAAATGCAGTCTCATTTTCAATTTCAATATTCCATTTTTTGGTTTTCAATCAACCCTTTATAAACCATATCTAATTAAGTAAAATATAAATACTTATTATTAATAATCAAGACAAATCGGTTGTAGTTTTTAGAAGACAATTAAAAGAAATTTTGTCGTAGAATGGTTTTTCAGAATTCTGACAATAAATATTGAAAAAAAAAATCTTTTCAAAGAATTTTGTAAAATGAAAGCCAACAAGACTTTTTGGGAATTTTTAGATTCCCAACTTTCTTTAAATTTCAAAACGGATAATATGAAAGAAATGACCTTTTATGATGAAGAATTACTAGAAGAGATTTCAATTTTTTTTTTAAATTGACGAATATTCCTTTATTATTACTTTTTTAAATACCGCGGTTGAAACAACAGACTGAGCTTATCAGATCCATTTGGTTTGTTAAGGGTAAATAATCATAATAATTAATTTATGATCAAAATTGTTGACTAATCAAAACCATTATGACGAATTCAGAATAAAATTTTAATGTAATGAAAATATTCAACGATTTACAGCGGATTCAAATTTGCAGCTTAAGGGAATTCATTTTTGGTAATAAAAATGATTGATTTATCTGCATTATAACAGACATTTAGTGTCAACTAATTCCGAATACAAACGCAGAATTACGGGGTCAACCACGATTCAAATTCATGGCTGCATTGTGACGAATTTGATTATGTTAAGGTTTCACTAGCGTTCCATGTCACTGTACAAAATCAAAAGGTCATGTTTCCGTCATATCCGTTTGAAATTATATATTGTATATATAATTGTTGAAATAGTTTCAGTCGTCTTATAACTATCTTTTGTTTCAGCTTATGTGTGCAATTGTTTCTTTTCCGATCGGAGTAAATTAATTTAGAACAAAAATATTGCAATATACGCTTGTTAAATGTATTTCTGACGATTTTCAAAAAGATTCAAATTCGTTACATCCTAGATAAAATTTTTTCCTAAAATGAACAATTCGAACTGACGGTAGTTCGCTAAACCTGATTATACAATTGGATGGATTGAATGTTTTGTTGTGATGTGCAGCAGCCAATCACAATAGCTGCAAAGGCAGATCATGCTGCAACGCCGATGCTAATCTGTTTACGAACTTGAAGAGGTAATAATTCGAATAATCGCCAACTACCACTGTTAACAGAAGCAGATCCGCGGGATTTGCATAATTTCACATTGAATTTTCGCCCCGTGGTGAATACGCGCGCTCTCAAAAATCCTTTATGAAAAATACGCGCCGTACGTACAAAAATGCAGGGCAATCGATCGACCTGTGATTTGAATAATAGAACCTAAACACTAGTTGAAAAAATGCTCACGTAGGAAAGCGTCTTTTTCTTCCTCACAGGGAGGGAAAATGTGCGAACGTGCGGCAGAATAAAAAAAAGGGTTAGAGAGAGCGGACGTGCGGACACCGCGCACAATGGACGAGTTCGGATGCTGCAAAACCGAACTAATTAAAATCGAATCAAGCTGTCGGTTCACACGAATCAAATATTAATCGTGTAATTAGCGCCAATTGTGCTTTAATTGGTTGGGCGCAAAAAAAAATTGTTTTTGACACCACCGTCATCGTTTCGACCCCACTATTAAATTCGCATTTTGCAATATTTGAGAGGGCAAAAATAGAACCAGCACGACCTCTACTTTTTATACACCGAGAGGTAATTAAAAGTTTTCCGCAGCTTGGCTCCGGTCTTCGTTGCTTTCTTACCCCGACAGCTCGGATGCTGTTGAAATCGTTCAAATGCGCCTGATTAGGTGATGGACCATCGTTAGACCTGATGATAATTATCGTCACAGACTGGTTTTGACAGACGCAAATGTCACGTGTTGGATTTATAAATTATATCCCGAGTTTTACACCTGTAAGGTATGCGCGTCGCTGCCACGCACTGGACCCAAACTCAGATGGGCCTCAGCCTCTTCTCTCCTCTCCTGATCATTCGTTAAACGCTGTTGCCACATCCTCTCCATTCTTAGGTGTCACAGCAGAATTATACATCGGTCCCTTTTTCCCATTCTTGTTCGTCGCTTTAGTTATTTTCTACAGATAAATATATATTCATTTTGTGCACTTCTGCTTCAGGACAATGAGATTTTAGGACTGATTTACTCACACCCGTGGTTTGTGTGATAAATTTCTGTCGCTCTGTTGATGAATTATAAAAATAAGGGCTTCGGCGTTGCCTGTCTCAGTTCTCAAACCGCAATTGAGAATTACGATGGCTAAATAATCCAACTGTAGACTAATTTCGGACGTTTTCTCTTTTAAATGTATATAACATCAAATTATGAATACAAATAAATTTAAACACAATTATTATATAAAAATTACAACATTTTAATGTTTTTTTTATTTATTTATTATTTTTTTGAAAATTTACATTTTTTTAACAATTTTTTGTATTTAGACGAAATTAAATTCATACTTTGCTCTTCGTTTATTTATTATATTAATTATACAAAATTAAAAGTTGCAATTCGGATAACATTTGTAGGTAAAACAGATTTGTATCAATAAGTATATTATCTATCGATCGGTGATAAAATTTATTTTAATTTTTGAAGTAACAATGTAAAATTTTTTCATCGGGCTTTTTCGATGAATAAAACAGTAGTAAAATTGGATCTAAAGTACATTTGACGTATAGTAAAGTACGTAAATTATTTATCAGAGACAAGTGTTGTGCTGAGTGTTGTACACGTTAGGACGTACACGTATAATGCAACGAAAATTGAATGTGTCGAGAGAGGTCCGAGTGGTATTACAATGGCAGAAAATGCGTCCGAAAAATGTGATTATTCTGTCGTATTGATCGACGTCTCTCAGGCAAAATGGTTGTAAATTGGCGAATCCGAGCAAACCCGCGCAAAGAGTGTCTGAAAGTAATTATCCTTTAATGGCTCTTAAGAAACAGAGACCTGACGATTTGCATTAGCACCTTGTTCAGTGTAAAATGAGTGCATCAAGACTGAGTATTGTATTAGAACGAAAAGAGGGATGCAGGAAAAAAAATTTAATTGCGAATTTCCACCGTTGTTATTTCGTCCTTTCAATGCGAATAAATGGCCACCGGGCTGGAACTATAAAGCAATTTATGCAACAAATTATTTTTACACAAAATTTTAGTTTTTTTTTTTATTTTTCGACATGTTGCATAAAAAATTGTCCTTCAGAATTTCATTTGAGTTCTTCATATTTCTTTCAACTTGTATAAAGTTTCAGAGAAAAGCGATTTGGTCACAAAACAACCCTAAAGTTGTGCCGACCGTGGGCACCCTTATCAAGTCGTTTGATAAGGTTAAAAACTTATCGGTATTCATAGCGTGTGCTACCATCCTGACTAATTCTTGTTCAAGGATTAGACTGCAAATTTATTTACGACTATACATATAGGTATAAGCATGCGACGGACAATGAGTTGGTGATGGCAAATTATTTACTATATATATATATATACAGAACGGTTAAAAGCTTCTGAATAAAATCATTGAAGTGAAATTTGTATCAATGAAATTAAATGATTGGCCATATAGATACACCGGGAGTAATAATTTGATTGAATCAAGTAAAACTCGTCGAATGCGTTTCCGAAAATTACTCAATGCACGGTTTATTTTAAATTGATCTTTTTTTTTATATTATGATAAATATCTACGATTCCGTAATAAAGCAATGTCAAATGGAATTGAATCTGTATTTTTAATGTGAATCTAAAATTAAAATTGGCCAGGAGTTTATTTGATTCGAACGTATGGCGTTATTTGGTGTTTTTCATGTCTCGCTTGTTTATTTTAGTATAGTTAGTTACAGAGGGAAACAAAAAAGTTAAAGCTCGTCCATTTTGCAGTAAGATTGATATTTTAAACGTATTGATGAGCATCAGACAAATGTGATTCGTTCGTTGAACGTTTACACTGGCGAATGCGTAATTTCAATTACGTCGCGGTCGCGATGCGCGCAACTCGATTATCAAGGCGAGCTTGATTAACGATTCAATTGTTGTAACAAACGAGTATAATGAATGGAAAGCTAACTTTCCATCAGAGCTGGTCGTGGGTATATATTATACAGACTCGTTATACTATATGATCACAAGACCTTTTCAAATTGATGCTTTTTGTTCCATCGAAATGATGCAACCGAATTATATAATTGAATTGATGTTCGAATATACAAAAAATATAGATAAATGAATTAAGTCAGTCGACTTTTTGTTGTTATTGTAATCTGCTGTACGCGATATGAAAATAATTTTACGATTATCAAAGTGTTTTCTAAAAAAGCTGATTACTATCAATAAATTTCGCTGAATATTTGAAAAAAACAATCTCAAGGATATTGATAAATAATTTTCACATCGCAAAGCAATAGATGATTCAAAAAACATTTTTTTCATTCAGGAAGTAATTCGATCAGATAAGAATCAAAAATATTTTTTAATGAGAAATAGTTTTATTGATAAACGATTATATGATATTCATTTATTCATTTAAATGTTCCACTTGATGATTACAAAATCGATATATTGATAATGTACGACAAATTAATCTTGATTTAGTTTGATCAGGCCTGATTTCGCAAAAGTATAAATTAAAAAGGAATCCAACGAAGCATTTGGCTTCATTTATGATTTGACAAAAAGTTGGACAGTAGGAATACAAAATGAAATTTTGTATTCTAACTGCTGTGCTTGCAGTGTGCTTAGTCGGCAATGTTACAGGTAATTAAACATATGAATGAAAATTGAATAATTAAAATAACAATTGCAGAAGGTGAGACTATTAATTTTTTGAATGGTTTTTAGGCCGATACATTGATGATGTTGCCAAGTCTCTTGAAGAAACTGACTCATCCGAATTGTGGAAAAGTATTTGGAGCAAATATAAAGAAGGAAAAACGCAATTTGCAACAAAAATTAAAAAGCCAACGGAAGGTCATCATGTAACTGATGGAGCAACTAAGGGTCCATCGTCATTGCGTGAAATGGCGTTGAAAAAGGACCTGAATACAGATTATTCAGCTGATTCAAATAATCCTTTTGGAGATACTGATGCAGTTTCTTCAATTGATGCATCCAGTCAAAGTTTGAATGATCAATCATCTAATTATTTTCCTGATAACAGTGGAGATTCTAGTAACAATTCTAAAGATGTAACATCAGAAGAATTTACAACAACTGTGGAACCCGTACCTTCAACTGATTACTCAGAAGAATCTTCGAGCAGAACGTCCAGTGAGAGTTCAGAAGAATTTACAACAACTTTGGAACCCGAATCTTCAACTGATTATTCAGAAGAATCTTCGAACGGATCATCCAGTGAGAGTTCAGAAGAATTTACAACAACTGTGGAACCCGAATCTTCAACTGATTATTCAGAAGAATCTTCGAACGGATCATCCAGTGAGAGTTCAGAAGAATTTACAACAACTTTGGAACCCGAATCTTCAACTGATTATTCAGAAGAATCTTCGAACGGATCTTCCAGTGAGAGTTCTTTACCTGACTCATCACATGACATTTCTGAATCGGAGTCATCAAACGATTCTTCAAATGATACCTCTGAATCAGAATCAACAAACGGTTCTTCAAATGAAACTGGAGAGGAATCTTCTTCTCAAGCTAGTTCTCTATCTGAGGAATCGAGTGAAAATTCTTCTGATCGTTCTTCAAACGATTTATCGTCAGAAGAATCATCGACTGATTCAAATTCTGGAACAACACCAATTTGGTGGAAATACACTCACAAAAGGGGTTCGACGAAAAAAGATCATTCCTCAACCGGAACAACACCAATTTGGTGGCAATACACTCACAAAAAGGGTTCGACGAAAAAAGATCATTCCTCAACCGGAACGACACCAATTTGGTGGCAATACACCCATCCGGCTGGTTCTTCAGGTGAAGGTTCCTCATCTGATTCTTCAGAAGAATCTTCTTCTCAAGCAGATTCTCTGTCATCGGGTGAAAATTCTTCTGATAATTCATCAAACGACTCAAGTTCAGATTCAAAAGAGTCTGGAACAACACCAATTTGGTGGAAATACACTCACAAAAAGGGTTCGACAACCAAAGGTCATTCTTCAACTGGAACGACACCAATTTGGTGGAAATACACCCACAAAAAGGGTTCGACAACCAAAGGTCAT